>RJWT010001595.1:0-46725 GCA_004365215.1 Cuniculus paca
TAAAGCAGCAGTATTATTTGGCTAGCTTAAAAAAAAAAAGACAGCAAGAAAATACATATGAAAGCTGCACTTAATAAATAAATAAACCAAATTGAGACAAAAATCTGACAAAACTGTCCTGGAAAATTTAAAACAATTTTTGTCTCTTCATAATCCACCAAAACAGTTGCACAAGGAGGATTATAATAATATACACGACCAAGGCAGAAGGCCAGCAGGACTTTTCTCTACATAGCAATCTGAAAAGGTGCACGGGGGAAGGACAGCACACGAGTGAGCGACAGACAGCAGGAACCAGTCTGTTAAGATACTTGGAGGGGGTGGAGGGAGGTTTTTGAAAGGATGCAAGAGACCAGAAAAATGTAATGCATAATCTTTTTCAAGAAAGTGATGAGACCAAATAAGCCATCAGGAAGTGCTGAGACAGGTGCCACATACATACCCATGAAATGGTAATAATCACAAAACCCAAGATTCAAATATCTTACATCCAAATAAGCAATTAAACTATGAACATGCAATAACAGCTTTTAATTAGAGTGTTATCTTATAATTTCCTGGATTCTTTTAGGGGAGTAATTTACTTTGTATATCTAAGTAACACTTCCTTAAAAAGTAAAAATAATTTTTAGTAACTTCCAGAATTCAAATCGGTTCTTCTACATTCAATTGTTATTTGAAAACAGACCTAATTAATAATCTTTCTTTGGCAACACACCCAAATTGTGGTTTCAGTTTTAAGAAATAATGGTCAATCTGCTGAAATAAAAAGATAGCTCACCCTCACTTTATCCGTTCTACTAAAGAAATTCAGTTCAGCAAAGTACCACTCTTACCAAATTAAAAGTTTGGATACTACTTTGATCCCTCATAGTAGCTGAAAGCAGCCAGTGATGATAAAAAACACAACACTAAATTTAGTATGGCTCTCTTCCTGTATTTTTTTTTCTGTTCATCTTGTCCACCAACATTCCTGCTGAATCTTGATTTTTACTATGGACTTGGTTACTAACAGTTGAACTCCAATCTGCATCAAATTCCACAGAAATACCAAAAACTATTTCCCAAGGGAGTATATTATAATGTTTATTAAGCACACTGCTTAAGTTAGAAAGTATAATAAAAGTGTTCTACCATTTACAAATTTGGTTGTATCTTGATTTTTTTAAAGCATGAGCTAGTACTAGAATTTATTAATCCATAGTTCAATGCTGCTGCCAATCAAGCTATTAAAATTTTACTGGGCAGCTTCATTATTTATTATCTGATCCCATGTATGTTAAGTAGCTGTGGCAGCTGGAATGGGAAACATAGGACTAAAGGGGTACAGGGAGTTCTGACTTTATTACTACTGTGATCAACAATGGAGAAACATACACTTTTAGTTTGCATTAGTGTATAAGTAACTGTCTGACCACAGGTATATAATACTGATACTGGAGGTGTCACACCCTACTTATGTTGAATAAAAAGCACCTTTCTTTCCAAAAGCTCTACCTGTCCAACAAACGCAGAGAAAGCTTTGGTACTGTCACGGCCAGCTGCTGCTGAATGGTAGAGATTCACCCATTCCCTCAGAAGATACTCTGCCTTCTCCCTCAGGCCTGGAGGGTCATCATACTCTGAGGCTTGAGAGATCCCAGAATGCATCATAAAGTTAGGGCCTCCATGAGCACGATCAATCATTGCTTCATAGTTGGATCGCACTACTTCCATCAGCTGGGGCAATCTAGTACAATAAATCCACAGTGAAAATCAGTCTACTCATGGTTGTGATTTCAAAGACACACAGTTGGACAATTTGATTATTTAACAGAGACCATGGAGTGAAGACCACTTCACTTGAGCATTTCTATATTTAAACCAAACTATTCTTGGTCTCTTAAATCTGTTTAATTGTGAGGACAAGAAACATAAAAATGACAGATGTCAGTTAAGCTACTTCATCAAAAACTGAGACCACTGAAATAGAGCTGATGTTTAGAGTCAAACAATTCACTATTTGTTTTTGTTCCATACTTTCTCTTAACTTTCAATAGTTCTTTAAGAATTTCCATTTTCTTTAAAAAACAGGCTTGGGGAAGGTTAAATCCATTTGCCTAAAATCTGAGAGTTTTAAAGTGGCAATGCCCAGGGCTTACACCATAGGCTTCTAACACAAAAGCAAGCAGTCATCGTATACACTGCACTACACCAAGAAGGCCTGACTGGCAGTTAGTTAAGCTTTTATTACTTCCAGGGAGAACATTAGGCCTAAAGTTTTTCATCTAGGTAAAAAGCACTTAGAACAAAACTGTTAGCAAGCCTGCACATTAATTTTTAAAGCACATTAAGGGATTGCTGAAAATGCAGAGAACCCAAAGCATTTCATCCTCACCCTTCTGGAGCATTGCCTCTGGAATGAGCATTAATCCTCATGAGGGTTTCAATGGTGTGGAATAGATCTGCTTCAGTAACATGGGAAACACTCCTTTCATCCACCAGCAGGATTTTTACCAACTGCATGGCAAATGCCACAGCCATGTAGTTTAAACCATTTTCCATTGACTGGAAATACAGAAAACACAATGTGAGAGAGACAAAAAAAGAGAACAGAAACACTCCCTGAGTTTGTTTCTGACAATTCCTTCCATACCTGAGCTAGGTGAAGATCATACTGCTGCATGTTAACCAAATGATTGCGAATTAGCAACTCCACAGCCTCCACATTATATTTATATTCATCTCGACATTCAATTAGGCACCTAGAAAATGTCAGTAGTTTATTCCCATACTTACTACATCATGTAAAATAAAAAGCATTTTATTCAGTGGAAATGTGTTCCAAAATAAAAGAGCATTAAAGAGTCGATCAGAGGGCTGGGGATTTAGCTCAGTAGTATAAGCGCCTGCCTGGCAAGTGCGAGGTCGTGAGTTCGATCCCCAGTTACCTGCCCCCCACCCCCAAGGTCAATCAGTATCCAAGGTTCAAAACAGCCAGTAGGCTGGGGATGTAGCTTAATGACGGAGAGTATATTTTGCATACATGAGGCCCTGGGTTCAATTCACAGACCCAACAAACAAATCACAAAAATAACCATTAATAAAGTAGAACAGAAACCTCAGTTTTGAGACCATCCCAATGCTAAGCTAGCCCAGGCTAGAGGTTTGAAGGGAGGGCACGGGAATGGAGTGGAGGGGAGGGAGTTATTATATCATGTACAGATACAAATTCTCTACAATGAATGTGATGGTTACCTAAAATGTACCAATAAAATCTAACTGGGAATGGGGGGAGCCAGTCTTTGCTTTCAAATTCTAGGAAACAAGATTCCATTCATGACATTAAAAAATTTACCTATGAACACTACCACTATGTAATCTCTGAAACAAATGACCTATAGTTCATTCCCCAAAACAAGGTACTGGTTTTCTGTAATGATCATGAGGAGGAAGAGGAGAGTACATGGGAAAAGACCATTCAACAATTCTCATTTTTTAGAATTAAGAAATTCAAACGTCCCATTTATCATCCAGGGAAAAAGGGAACTTCTGGACAGAAACGGGGCCACATACATAACAAGCCAGTTGAATAACTGCTACTCTAAGATGAGTACTGACCTTGTGATCTGTTTGTTGCACCATGGAGATCCATATGCCCTGCCATCTTGCAGAGCTTTTAGTACCAATAGGTGGCACTCTCTGTAGCGCAGCAGTAAGTCAGCATCAGCACCACTTGTGGCATCTAACAAGCCCTCTACAGCCTATGGGCAAAAGAAAGTATTCAGAATCATGGAAAAAATGCAGCACAGTGCTCAGCCCAACTATCAGAGCTACAAATCAAACCTCGATGCAAACTACTACATACAGTAATGTCTAAAGCCTCAAAATTACTATCTCTACTCTAAGTTCTATCTAATTTAACTTTATTCTATGTTGTTCTTTTATTGTCTTGAAAACCTTTGCAGTCTTAGCAGCCAAAATAGTCCCTAAATACTTTGATTGATATATTCCTTAAAATCTATCAGTTATCTTAATATAGTTTCTTCAATAATTTTATTTCCAAAAAACATTCCTTAAGGGACAGTGAGGTTTCCTACTTTCTCATAACTGCTACTACTACATTCTTTAGGACCTTCACTACATCCCGACCTCCCCACTTTTCTACTTTATTCTTTTGGAGATAGGATCTTGCTAAGTTGCCCAGATGCTGGGGATTATAAACATGTACAACCATGCCCAGCTTTTACGATAACTGCATTTCTATAAAAGAACAGGATTTTTCCTTTAAATCTTAAACATAACTGCATTAAGTACAGAAGCAAAAGCCCATGCTACTAAATGTTTACAAACCGAACTTACATCTACAAGTAAAAGTTTAAGAACTGACCTTCTGAAGTAAACCAAGAGCAGCTATGGCATCCCGAGAGTTTCGAGATAATACTACAACTTCCAGAAGACTTCGAAGAGCTTGAGCTTGAGGGTTCATGGCCAAAGTTGGTGGAATGGCATGCAGGTGTTGCTCCAGTTCTGTAATGCACTTATCATAAATCTGAGCTACATCGTCTGTTGCCCAAGCTTGCTATTTACAGAAGGAGAATCAAAGAGAAAAGCAAAATATTTTTAAAGAGTTTTCACGAGCACACATACCCAACAGAGGTCCATTAGCATTTTTACTCTCTATTATTTCCTCAAAATAGAGGGCCTCTGTTAACCCCCTCCTTTATGAACTACTCCATCTTAATGCTGTTAAGTGGAGTGGGGCAGGGTGGGTTCAAAGATAAGGGTGTTTGAATGGGAAGCCTGGCAAACACCAACACAGTCAAGTGATCAGAGATGGCAGCATCACTTGTGGCATCTAATAAACCCACTATAGGTTAAGTAGTAGCAGTATTCAGACTAGCTATCAAGTTGTTTACCAGAACACAGAAACACTTATCATTTCTGTTCCATTCCTCTGAAAAATGTATTACCTAGTAACGGGGATGTAGCTCAGTGGAAGAGCATTTTCCTAGCAAGCACAAGGCCGTGTTGGATCCCTGGCACCACAAAGAAGAAAAAAATGATTGCCTGTATTTAGCCAAGAGAACACAGTGGACAAACCCAAACCAGGTCATTCTAGAAAATGATGAGTTGATAAAGGTTATCAAAGATGAGAAGGCCAGGGGAGATATTAAGGAATGACCACTAAATATCAAATGTATGGTTTTAAAATAGGTCTACTACACACTAATGGGACAACTTGGTAAAACTTTAATGAAGTCTAATAATCAAATGGGAGTAACGTGCCAGGGTTTATTTCTTGAGTTTAATGTTTACACTGTGTTTACATACAAGAACTTTTTGTTAAGAAATAAAAATCAGTTGTATGTAGTGGCCTGTGCCTATAATCAAAGCTATTTGGGAGGCTGGACAGAAGAATAATCCCTCAAAGGCCAAACAAGATGGTAAGCGCCTATATCAAATATGCATGTAACAGGCACAAGATTTGGGAGTAACAGGACATCAGGTCAGCAACTTACACTTAGGTAGCTTGGGGTAAATGGTTTTCCTATAATGCCAAATTTCGTGTGAATAACTTTAAAAATTTTAGAGACTCCCTACCCAAAAAGGAAAAAGTCATGAGGTTATCATGCATATTCCTTTTTCAGGGAGTGAAAGTGGGAGTGGTACTGTGGACTGAATTGAGGGGTGGACTAGCAGAGCTACATGCGCTAGAAAACGTCTCAAAAGTTGCTTACATGGGCCTCAAATTTGCAATCTTCCTGCCTCAGCTTCCCCACTAACAGATTACAGGACTGAGCCATAATATCCAGCTAAATTCCTCTAATTAAATTAAACACTGAAGTTAAATCAACTTCATGGATTTTAAATGTCTACTGTATTTAAATACAAAACAAAACTTGCGGTGATGCTTATCTAATAGAAATACCTATTGCTTAAAACAATTGTGGGTATATTCTCCCCTGAAACTTAACTTCCAGGAAACTGACAAAACAGTTAACTGACAAAAGCATTCAAAATAGACTATAAAACTTTTAGTTCAATCCAAGACAAGTACTCACCTTCATGGGCTGAGCTAAAAATCCTGTAGGCTGACTTAAGTCATTCGTAGGCAAGAAGCCAGGCACATTGCGTGCAAACTCTTCATAAACAGCCAGTTGCTTTGGGTCCACACCACCAACCTTGGAACAAGAATGAATTTTAACAAGAATGAACTGCACAATGAAAAGAACTTGTTAATGGTGGAACATTTTTATGATAGAAACAGTAGGGGTCTGCCAAGAGTCACTGCA
Source organism: Cuniculus paca (assembly GCA_004365215.1). Lineage (NCBI taxonomy): Eukaryota > Metazoa > Chordata > Mammalia > Rodentia > Cuniculidae > Cuniculus > Cuniculus paca. The sequence goes on from RJWT010001595.1 coordinate 6,276, forward strand.
ACATATAATGGCACAACTTAACATTCATGCAACACATAGCTCAGAAGAGGATTTCCCATTTCCCTGAGTCACTCCATTCATAGATTCATTAAAAACTTTCCACTGGAAAAATGCCTCAAATGGGATTTTTGCCTGTATAGTTTTCCCTTGGATCTGGCGAATGGTATCACATTCCTTGTTGGGACCAATAAGCACTATTAATAAAAACATGAACACCAGAAAATGTGACAAAGGAAGCCCAAGCTGGGAGACAAAAGCTAGTAGGCACATGAACTTTTTTTTTTTTTTTGGCCGCACTGGGGATTGAACTCATGACCCCACGCTTGCCAGGCAGGCGCTTAGGCCACTGAGCTAGTTTCCCTGGCCCAGGCACATGAACTCTTAACAGCAGCACATCAACAACTCTGGAGAGTGGAGAAATCTAAGATATTGCCATACCATGCTACTGGGATGAGATGCTTTTCTCAAAGACAACATTTCACTCTAATGTCCTAGTCCTGGTGAGGAATCAAGTAAAACAAAATAAAGAAAAGAAAGATAAAAGGCTGAGAGAGACAGAGCCTCAATTCTCACTTTCAGCCTGATTTGCTCTGGCATCCGCTCAGCTTGGTATGTTAATACAACAGGATCACAGTATCGTCGCCCTTCTTGCCTAGCATGTTTTCTCAGCTCAAATTCCTGCAAATAAAACAAGTCACTGAGGTTCTTGTTATGAGGGACTTTCTTAAATTTAAAAAAAAAAAAACCCTAGAAGCCAAGTGCTAAACACTTACAGTTGCTAATCTCTTGTCCATTTCAGGGCCTGCTTTTTCTACTGCAGTCTTTTGAATAAAACAGCAAGCTAATTCACAGTTGTCCTGAGCTAACTGAGCGGCTGCTTGATCCATCATTTCCCTTTGTTGTGGGGATGCAGTCTATTTGGAATAGAAAAAATGGAAAGAAAAAATAATTTAAAGCCAATGTAGATATAGGATGTGCAATGCATTCAAATTCATTTTTATTTCTGGCAGTACTTAATAAAAAAAAATTAGCTGTGAGCCCCAAACATTCTTAATCATCAGCGCCCTCCATTTGTAAGACAAAAATACATTGAACACTGCCAGGAATGGTGGTGCACACCCATAATCCCAGTGGTTGGGAGGCTGAGGCAGGAGGATTTCTGCCAAATTTGAGGCCAATCTGGGCTATATAGTGAGTTCAAGGCTAGCCTGGACTATATAGTAAGACCCTGTCTCAAAAAACAAACTCACACCCTAAAAACCAAACTGACCAAACAAAAAATAAACACTACACATTTACTGATTTGTTGTGAACATGGAGAACATGAAAACAGTAAAGTGATAAGCAAAAGATTTCCAATGACATTTGAGCCTTAAAACTAGTAAGTCACCTGAAGAGAAGTTTGTGACTATACATTAAAAAATCATCAAAGTAATTCTGTAATGTCCTACTCCAATGGCATTAATCTAATGCTTCATGAATAACAGTGATGTTATGGGTGCAATAATGAACAAAAAGCAGATGTACTGCCTCACCTTACAGAATTAGTATCTATGAAAGAAGATACCTAATGTGATTTTAAGATTACACAGTAATAGTAACATCACTACCAAAGGCAAAGAAAAACAAACTGAGCAGTGATTAAGTTTTGTACTGCATCAAATAATAACCAACTTACACGAAGGGCTGAGGCAAAACTGTTTTTGAGGTTGGTAGAAATACTCATCAGCAAAGGCTCCCTGCAGGTAATCATAGCCATGCCAGCTGTCAAGTTACGCATCATGTGATGAGCTGCTATTCGCATTCGAGATTCCTCAGAATCTAGGGCAAAGTCCTTCCTAACTATTTGTTCACAAGTAGTCATAGCAATCTTAATTGACCTATCCACCACAGGATGGACCAGCTCCTGGACAGCCCGTTCAATTGCTTGACGCACACACTGCTTCAACTGAGGATGGGCCTGAAACAAAGGAATCTGGGGGAAAAGAAGGGTGACAGAAGATGACAAATTAGAAGATGACAAATTAAACCAACAGCTGGTTTAAGAAAGCCCGCTAGGTGTGGCAGTACACGCCTGTAATCCTAGCACTTGGGAGGCTGAGGTTGGAGGATTGCCACAAGTATGAGGCCAGCTTGGGCTACATAGTGATTGCAAGGCTGGTCTGAACTACACAGTGAGACCTTGTCTCAAAAAAAAAAGGGAAAAAAAAAAAAAACAACCCACCCATGATTCTGGAATTACTCAAGATTAACAGAAGCTACAGTTGTATACATAAAATTAACTAATGAAAATCCCAGCAAACAGAAGCTGGGCTATGTAGAGGAAGTATTCCGTGTAACTTCTGATCCATTAATACAGATACTCCTTGTTTAATGACCTACCTGCTTAATGGCTGTTTAGACTTACAAGTCACCACTCAGACTTATGACCCATCTCTCTCTCTTTTTGGTATAGTTCTGCACATCTTGTTTATAGAGCCTCAATGTCTTTTTTGTACATTACAATAGTTTTATGTTGTTATACATTGTAGTACTACATGTATGAGTTATGCAAATACATAAAAGCAAAGTCATCAAGTTGGAGTTTCCTTTGACCATTTATTTCTTTGTTCTGAATATTGCAATGTACATACTAGATACTGTAATTCCTCAGAACCCATAGTGCCTGCTGGGTTACTTTGCTTCATTTGAAAGAAAGCTTCCTCATTCATCTTTCATCTGGTATAAGCTACACCCTAACAATCAATTTGGTTTCCTTTTACTTAATAAAGTCATTCTAATTACTAAGCGGTCCAAAGAGTTACAGGATTAAAAACTTTTATACTTGGGTCCTACACACACACACACCCACACACCCTACCACATTTACAGAAAAAGTAAAGATTAATATGATCTCTTCGAAATATTTTCAAATCCTTTTAATACAAGAAGTTCAGTCAGGTGTGGTGGTGCAAGCCTGTAATCCCAGCTCTTGGGAGGCTGAGGCAGGAGGATCACCATGAGTTTGAGGTTGACCTGGGTTACATAGTGAGGTCAAGGCCTAAACTACATAGTAGACAAAAATGGGGGGGGGGAGCTATAGTATACATTAAGGGTCTTTGGATCTGTGTAAGAATTCTCCAAGAATGTGACTTTATAGCTGTCTTAACTGTCATGGGTTGGGATAAGAAGAACCAATACAAACACTAACTACTTAAGACTATTTTCAAGAAAAGACAGAGAAAAAAAAAATCCCAACCATACTACATACATAGCAGTTCCAGATCTCTATTCTTTCTGACAAAATACTGCAACCTAATAATCCAAAGGGAAGGAGAAAGAAAAGAAAGTGATCAGAATTCATTTTGTCACAAACCAGGTGCTGGGGGAAGGAAGCAGTGCTCACTTACTGTTGGGTTTAGTGTTATGTGTGGTGCCAGGCCTGCCAGGGAATAGACATTGATGTCATGGTAGCTGTACTGTGGCTGTGGTGGAACTGTGGCTGTACAGGTAGTGCTGGTTGCTGGAGTTGTAGAAGTTGCTAAATATCAAGGAATAAAAGATTAAAAACACATAAATTTGTTGACTCTACAATAAAATTGGCTATGAAGCAGTCATTTATTAAAACTAACTGGATTAGCCTTGTAAGAGGGGATGTCTTAGGTCTTACCTTACCCACTCTGAAAAGGAAATTCTATTATAAGAGATGTAAACGAAGTTTGTAAACTTTTATCAGTGATAGTGGACAAAAGCACAAAAACATACTGAAGAGTCAAGCTATACTCACAGCCCCAAGCCTTATAGGCTTGGTCTGTTATTATAGATGTCTACTTTCAACTTATCCTGCTAACACATTTATCTGGCAATTTTTAGCTGCCAAAGAAAAAAGCTCATTTGTTCTGTTCACATCTCATAATTAGTCAACATCCCTATAAGCTACCCCAATACCTATCATAATGATGGAGATAAAATAATGTTTCCCTGTCTGGTCAGTCTGATCTGATAAATCCCAGCTTTGAGCCATAACATGAGGTATCATGCCATGAATTATTTCTGAGACTCACTCTTTCTTTCTTTCTTTCTTTCTTTCTTTCTTTCTTTTTTTTGAGGCAGGGTCTTACTATGTAGTACAGGCTGGCCTTGAACTCATGGCAATCCTCCTGCCTCAGCCTCCCAAGTGCTGGGATTACAGGCATGCACCACCATGCCCAGCTTTTCTGAGGTGTAAGAAATAACAACTGATTAAGTAACATTTAGTTAAGATTATCGTATAAATTACAGGTATGAAATCTAACATAGTTAAGACTAAGCCTAGGTATTATTTTTATTTGATAATTAGGAGGCTCACCAAAAAAGCATGTAAAATGTCAATACCACACTAAGTGGAATAATTAGAGGTTGCTATACACATAGAGATGTATCTTTTCAGAGAACATTCTCGCTAAGAGCACTACATTAATTAATTGTCACTTACTTGTGGTTGTGATGGGAGGAAGTTCTTCTGGCTGCTTGACATCTTTCTTTGGAGCAGAGAGTTGTTCATCTAAGTTCTTTAGGCGATCTTTATCCTTTAGGAGGTTTCCGGGTTTTAGCTCATTGATATCTAATGCAAGGTTCTTACAGAGGACTTCGATCTCAAACTTCAAATTTAACTGCATAATTCCAATGTGTGATTAGAATTTTGAAAAGGAATATTTAGCTTTATACAAAATATACTCTCTAACCATTGTAGTGCGCCCCTCCAAGATACTCTTCCTTTACTGTACATTTAAACAAGGTCAAGGCAGAGAATGTTCCAAAGATGCAATAAATTTACCTTTAAATCATGTTCCTGATGTAGCTCAGCTAATACATTCATAATTGCCATTGTCCAGGGGTTTGGTGGTCTAAAAACCTAAAGAAAAGCTATTATGTTAAACTGGTCCCGAAATTCACATAAAATTAAGATTATTTAAAAATTAAAATTTAAATCTGTGTGATTAACAAAACCCCTAGCCAGGTGTTGTACACATCTGTAATCCCAGCACTTGGGAAGCCAAGACAGGAGGTTCGCTGAGTTCAAGGCCAGCCTGACCTACATAGCAAGACCCGGGTCTCAAAAAACAGTAACAAAAAACCCTTTGCCTTCCCACCTAGTCATATAGAGCATATTTTAGAAAAACAGTAAAACCCAAAGCCACTAGACTAGATCTTGTAATTTCACCTAACTTTTCATACTGATTATCTATAATTCACTAAGGAAAACTAACTGAATTGAACTGCCTTTATGATGATAACTCTTCGACTTTGCGCTGAAATAACCCAACTCTTAAATGAGCCATGAATAAAATATTAAACTCTACTCACCACACTACGAATGCTAGACTCTAAGACTTTGGCAACAAAGGGCACTACATAGAGCAACTCTTGTTGTCCTTTAACATAAGCTTCTAGCAGCAAAGATTTCACATCCAAGTCCTAGAATTAAAAAAGAAAAGTTCAAAAGCTGGAAACATACTACAAAAGCCCAAGTGCCCACAGAAAGGTATTTCACTAAACTCATCCCCAAAATATGAATCAACTTAGTATCTGACTTAGAAAAAAGAAAAACAGCCATACCTTACTAACTTTTTTTAAAATTCTGAAACACATATAGAAGCAAGGAAACAATCTAGAATTTGAAACGTAAGCTAGTACTTTATGAAAATGAAGTAATCGTTAAAATAGTTTCCCCAAAAGTCAATACATAATACACCATAACAGTCTCAAATTTTACATGAACCTTTAGTTGAAACTCACAGTGTGTAAGATGGGTTTATTTTTAGCTAATGTGATCATTCCTAACCAGTGTCCCAAGTTCTTCAGCAAAGAACGATCTGAAAAATTGGCTGCAGCTTTATCAGAGGTCAGGAGCACCTGAAATAGTGTAGGATTCAGTAAATGCAAATAAGTTTATGAAAGAAAATTCTCCAACTAAATGCTTGAGAAATTCATTATCTTATTGTAAATCAAGCCATTAATTCTCAAACTAAGTTACTCCATTATATCATATTATTTTCCTGTGTTGATTAGCAAACATCCATTTTTACCATTAAAAAGGCTTTAAAAAAAAAAAAAAGGAGGAGCAGCAGCAGCAGGGGGAGGAGCAGGAGCAGAAGCAGAAGCAGCAGCAGAAGCAGAAGCAGCCTTTCTTTAGGTGCTGGACATGTACCTCTGTGGTAGAGTGCTTACCTAACATGTACAAGGCCCTGGATGTGATTCCTCAGCACCACAAGAGAAGATTTTACTTCTTAAGAATAGGTACAGAAGGGCCAGGGATCTAGCTCAGAGGCCTAAGCCCCTGCCTGGCAAGTGCAAGGTCATGAGTTCAATCCCCGATGCCGCAAAAAAAAAAAAAAAAAAAGTACAGATGGAGCATCCCTAATCTGAAATTCAAAATGCTCCAAAATCTGGAAAATTGTCAGGGGTGGCATGATACCACAAATGGAAGTTCCTCAAGTGAGGAGTTGCACCCAAACATGAAACACATTGAAAATACTGTATAAAATTATCTGTGTGTATAAAGTCTACATGAAACAAATGGATTTAATATCTAAACTTGGGTCCCATTATGTAGAATATCTTATTATGCAGGTAGAAATATCTGTAAGTCTAGAAAAAATTAAAATCAGAATTCTTGTACTAAGCATTTCAGATAGGGAATACTCAACCTGTAGTACAAATACATTGTACAAGATTAAAAATGTCAGGTATCCTCCCACAGAAAAGTATTTAAAAACTCTGAAAACCTTGGCTAGATTTAAAGCAGAATTAACCACAGATCTATTTTGGAGAGCTAAATTCAACTTAAGATGATAATTTCACTTCTAACTCCTTCAAAGCAGCAAATATGTGGAAGAATAATTTTTATTACAATCTTTTGTATATCCAGGTTATTGTCCAGTGTATCTCTTGAATCAACTAAGGTTTAATTCCTAATGTATACTGTACACTGCTTATTGACTCCTTTTTCTTTTTTTTTTTGCTTGTTTTTTGAGACAGGGTGTTGCTCAGCAGTTCAGGCTGGCCTTGAACTCTTGATCCTCCTGCCTCAGCCTCAGTGCTCAGTGCTGGGATTATACATTTGTGCCACCACACCCAGCTTCACTTCTTTTCAAATATCTAGAAAATTCAATTCATATAACCAATTCTCCAGTTACTGTATTTTCTAAGAGGGGCAGAACCCTCACAGAAGTATGAAAAATTTTGGGCACAGGTACAATTTACAGCTATACAAATTTTTGTTTAAAAGACAAGATCTTAAATTCTGCCTGAATAGGAAATAACTTTCATCATCATTATTAGATAATAAAACCTAATGAAGTTCTGTTCCTTAACTCCACAAAGCAACAGCAGAATGGGACAAGTCAGCTGTTTAAGATAAAGAGCCAGGAATTCTTTTGCACTACAGCGTAACCAAGAATGGGGAAAATTCCCATCCATAGTTTAAATATAGTGCTGGTTCCTAAGACAATCCCAAATTATTTGGCAAAGAAGGATCACAGTTGTATGTTGATTTATACTATTTTCTTGAAGAAAACTTTATTCTACAAAAAAAGTAATGGGTTAGAAATTAAAACACCTGATTTTATGAAACAGCCTGATCATAAGATAAATTACAGAGAATTCTTGAGAAAAACTATTCCACAAGTAGGTCTAGAGATACTTAACAGAAAATACAAATACAACTATTTACAACTATTTATTACCATACATAATTGCAATAGTCACAGTGCTTAGTATCTAAACATCCAGTAGCAATAAGCATCCATTCAATGGTTTCCTGAAATATTATTTTTAGAGAACAGGTTCTAGAGTTAAGAGCATATTGCAAATAAAATCTGAAGAGAGAAAATCAAGTTAAAAACAGGTGATACCTGAGGCCATCTTGAGCAACTGAGATCCTGTCTCAAAATAAAAAAGGGGCCAGGTATGCTGGCACACGCCTGTAATCCCAGCACTCAGGAGGCTGAGGCAGGACAACTGTTATCACCCTGAGTTACAAAGTGAGCTCAAGGCCAGTCTGAACTGCACAGTGAGACCCTGTCTTGAATAAAATAAAATAAAAATAAAATAAAATAAAATAGGTGTGGGTGTCATTCTGCTGGGGTGGGGGGCAAAGAAGAGAGGAAGGGAAGGAGAAAGGAGATTAAGAGGGATAGAAATGGTGATACTATGTATATAGAATATGTTAAGCAATACTGTGTTTCCACACACAACAGTGAAGTTCTAAAATCACACAGAATGAACATATTCAGAGTAACAGTTACATTCAACATAAAGTGCATAACGCTAAATCACACAGTAAAAAACACTGCACAGGTTTTAAGAGTAAATTCTTCATGAAATTCTGTATTTTAAACAAAACCTTGAGCAATTTTCATAGGTACACAATATATAGAGAACAAAACCACTGTCTCAAATTCTACCTATGCAGTCAACTATTTTCCAGTTCAAAGCAATTAAAGAAAATGCAAAAGCTAACTCTTACTTTGATGTTTCTGTAGGTCTCATTCAGAACCATTTTGTTAAATTCAGGGTTCTTCAGTGTGTCAAGGAAGTTTGAATACAGACTGTGAAAATTTGGCTCAATGCTGACCCTCTTCATAACTAGGTACTGTGAAACCCAAGGCATAAACTCTTCCTTCACAGTTTCTTTTAGCTCTTCAACCTAGTCAATCAACAGAACAGAAGCAACACAGAATTATACTATGACTAAGTGAGGTTTGGTTTCTGTACTATAGCATGTAGCTTCTTGCTAAATTACATAATGCCAAAGGCACCAGTTCCCTCTCCCCATGACACAAAAAAATTCTAATGTATAATGTTCAATTTAACAGTAGTATAGTCAATCACTTCCCAAACTATGAGTAATTAGGACTGTAACATCTCTAATTACTTTAAGCTTTAAAATTATAAAGTATGGGCCAGGCCTGGTGGCACATGCCTATAATCCCAGCACTCAGGAGGCTGAGACAGGAGGATCACTGCGAGTTCGAAACCAGTCTGGGCTACAAAGTGTGCTCAAGGCCAGTCTGAATGGCATAGTGAGACCCTGTCTCAAAAAGACAAGGGCTTAGCTCAGTGGCCTAAGCACCTGCCTGGCAAGTGCAAGGTTGTGAGTTCAATTCCTGGTGCCACAAAAAAATAAATAAAATAAAATAAAATTATAAAGTATGTAGTCCTTGCCATCATCCCTAGCCCTGCAAAATCTTTGTTATTAAACTACAATATGACAGTAACAGATCTAACAGAATTATGTTTTGCCAAATTTACATCTATAGGAACCATCTGTAAATTTGAAGCTTTTCTTCAAAAAAGTGTATCAAATAAAGGTCTTTTCCCAACCAGCTGGAATTTTTGAAAGCAATTCCTTATACTATGTCTTAAAACCAACTTCTCTTTTGGCTAATCTTAATTGCTAATACTGTCATTTACAAGTGCTATCTTAGCATAGACTCTTAGGTATGAAGCATCATTCTTCATGCTCTTCACAAGATCTAGCTCCATTCTTAGGTACTCAGTTAAATATTCTGACGTCTCAGAAGAAATGAGTAATAACTGGAAACACAAATCTTCTAACACCATGAGACCATCGAGGTTATTTTCCAAAGTCTGCAACAAGTGGTACTACATATGTTTAAAAAAACCACAAGCACTAGTTGGAGACCCACATTTCCCTTACTATGGTTTCATTACTTCTACACCTCTAAAGATATTATTAAAAAGGATAAAAAATCAATCCCTCAACACGTAGAGGAAAAGGAGAAAGCATTTAAACTATGATATCATGCTCACCTTTTGTGTCATATTTGACTGTGAGAGATTGTTGAAAATAAAAGCAATTTTTTCTTGGATATTTTCTGGGGGTTCCACAATTCTCTCAGTTTGATCTGTGGCCACAAGTAGAGTATCTATATTTGTAGTATTGATGGAAGGCTTAAAAAAAAAAAAAAGTACATAATGTAAATAAGTTGAAATGTTTTCTTTGAATTCTCTGACGAAACTATATACAGATTCTAGTAGTATGAAAAATATGTAGGGTATGACTGTGACTGCAAGTGTAGGCAGGCACATACACTGAACTATTAATACTTACTGGCTCTGTGAAATGCAGGGAAAGGACATGTGTTATAAGAAAATTAAAATACATACTCACACTAATGAACATATTACAACATAAATCTTGGGGGGTGGGGGATTTAAAAAAAAAAAAAAAAAAGACCTGCTTACTGGTACATCTTTCTTGAAACTGACTCCAGTTGGCCTGGTGACTGTAACTGTTTTAGCAACAGTGGTGGTTGTTGAGGTGGTCACCATAGTGTTAACCTGACCAGCAAGAGGTGCTTTTGCTGGAACCTGGGCTTGAGCCTGGGCCTGAGCCAGTGCAATACTTCCAGGAGTTGTGATAGAGCCCTGCATCTTCACAGGAGGGTCTCTAGACTGTTGACCATACTCGATGTACTACAGGGGTAGGAGAAAGAAACATGTTAAAAGAGGTCTTAATAAAAAATTTAATCATATTCTCTTCGCTTATGAAAGGGTACAAAGTAATTTCAGAGTCCTCTTTAGGTTTATCTATCTCTTGTTAATTCTTGCTCCATCCTGGCAATAATACATAAGCAGATACCACAGACTCCTTCAAGAACATAAAGTGTTTGCATGTTTAAGTTTATAAAGTAACTAGTCTGCACAAAAAAATCCTTTAAAAAGCAGCCCAAATATCTACATAGAAGTTTCTTTAAGCCCTTACTAAACACAAAGCTCAAGTTTTTAAAATTTGTTTAGTAAATTCATCTTTTTGACTGAATGCTAAGAAAACTAAGGTGTGTAAGCAGGGCGTGGTGACGCACGCCTATAACCCCAGCACTCAGGAGGCTGAGGCAGGAGGATTGCTGTGAGTTTGAGACCAGCCTGGGCTACAAAGTGAGCCCAAGGCCAGCCTGAGCTGCATAGCGAGACCCTGTCTTAAAAAGACAAAAACAAACAAAACAACAACAAAAAAGAAAACTAAGGTGTGTAAAACATACCATCGGGCAAGTTTTATTTCAGTAAAGCTATTACCTCAAAACATACAAACAAAAAAAATATACTACCAAGACAATGAAGATTAAGCAACACATTAATAGACATTGTTTGGGCAGGTGCTTTCAACCTCACAGATTAATAAATCTTTCCTTCTCAACAAACAAATCAGAAGGCTGACACAGGGCTCCTGGGTTACTTCTTACTCCTGGGTTACTTCATCTAACAAAACTGAAACTTATCATCCACACATACAATAATTTTAATAATTAAAATGATTAAAATTTGAGGACTGAGTCAGGAGGATCACAAGTTTAAGGCCAACCTGGGCAACTTAGTGGAATCTTATCTCAAAATTTTTGAGTGGGCAGGGATATAGTCCAGTAGTAGAGAGCTTATACATGCAAAAGGGTCTGGGGTGATATCTCTAAAACCACCAAAACAGAGAAAAAAGTTTAAACCTGATTTTCCTTATTACTTGCAGTAATATAAACCTATAATCTACGTGGTTTATGTGGAAAAAAAAAAAAGCTAGAAGTATATAGTAAACATTGATCAGTTTTCTAGTTTTACATAAACTGATGGATGGTAAAATGCTTGTCAACCCAAAAATCAATCACCAAAACAATGGTTCCCAAATTTCAAGAAAAAAAAAAATCACACAAGATAAGACTGTGATCTATTATTCCCTAGGTCCATCTTCCCAGACTACCTGCTTAAGCATCTCAACAGAATCTAAACAGGTTATGAAAAGGGCGTATTTTTAAGAAACACTCATTCTCATCTCATATACAGAATTTTGAATCATACTAACATTTGACGCAAAGGAAAATCTTACTGTTTATACCCAACAATTTCACCCCAAATTCTTTTTAGAACCAGGCAGGTTTTTTGTTTTGTTTTGTTTTGTTTTATTTAAACATACTAGCACAAAGACTGAGAAACTATAGATTGATACTCTTCCATAGCATCATCAGGCTCAAAGAACTAGTAAAAGCCTTTCCTTAAAACCACTGGTGACAAGCTGGGCATGGTGGTGCTTGCCTGTAATCCTGGCACTTGGGAGGCTGAGGCAAGAGGAATGCAGGAAGTTTGAGTTATCAGCCTGGGCTACAAAGTGAATTCAAGGCCAGCCTGAAATGCACAGTGAAACCCTGCCTCAAATAGACAAAAAATAAAAACAAATGAAAAACTGCTGAGAAAAATTAATCCAAGAACATTCACTCATGTTCTATTATTAAGGTGCAGAACAAGCAATAAATACTAAGTATATATAGATCATGCCAACTGAAGAATCTTAAATGTCTCCCCTTGCAAATTCAAAACCAATTGAAAGTACATAAATCCTTCAACCACTATATAGGTATTAGATATTAAGGACACTTGCCTCCTGTAAATGATGTGGAAACTGCATAAAGTGACTGATAGAAGCCAAGTGCTGACAATACTGTGGGTAGTCCTTCAATCTGCCAACAAAAACATTCATTATTTCATTAAAAAAAAAAAAAGTCTTCCAAACAGTAGTCTAGGTCATTTCCCTCACTTCCTCTATGAATACCTAATTTGAATAGAATGCCAAAGGAAAGAACACGAAAGTAGGGAGAAATCTTAGTTGTAAACTCCTTCTTTATCCATTAGAAAATAAAACATAATCTGTGCTTTTTAACATGTTCCTGCCAGCTTGAATCACTAGTAGTATATATACAACTGTCCTTCTGGGTGGTATGAACCGCTGGTGGCACATGCATGACATCTCATCAGGTAGTGTTATGGTTAATACATTGTGTCAACTTGAGCAGTTTAGAGGTTTAACTGAGAGACTCAGCAGGGAACCAGGGTTCTTTGTAAATATCCTCATCCTGTGCAGAGGAAGGCAAGGACATTTTGTGAGTGTTACACCCACCCTGGGAAGGTGGGGGTGGCTTGTGTACAACTTAAGGGTAGAGAAGAGGCTTGGCTTTTGCTCTTTTGCGCTGGCTGCTGCCTTGAAGTGCTGTCCCTGTGCCGTGCCACCCTGCCTTGGACCCAGCTGATTATGGACTGAAATCTCCAGAAACTGTGAGCTAAATAAACCTTTCCTTGCTTCACTTTGGTGTCAGGTGTTTGTCTCAGCAACGAGAAAAAGTAACCAAAACAGGTAGCTTGAGTCACTGGTAGTACAAACTGACCTAATCACTTTTATCAGTCTCTTTACAAAAAAAAAAAAAAATTGAAGTCTATAAATGGACTGAAGATTACCTCCCAAAAATCAGTATCAATACTATTCATAGCAATTAGAAATGTATTATAGCAATCAATACATTTACTGCATTAAACTAAAATAAATTTATATTCATGAATGGTTTATGAATAATTAATTCTCTATACACTTCAACATAAAAATTTTACCAGATACCCCACTGCTGATGTATATAATATGCACTTACAAGTGCTGCACCACAAACAGGCTGTATCACAATATTTTTTATACCCTAACGTTTTCCTTCAGGAACTGTAATATAATATTTGGTTTGCTAAATCAATGCCTTTCTTTGCATTACTGAAAAGCATAACAAGCTGCCCAACGGAACAGTCATGCATGTACCACTGGTAGTTGAAGCCAATGGGAACCATCAAATTCAAATCAGAGCTGCCTGATAGCAAGACACACGAATTACAGCACCATCATGAATGTGAGAGTACATGCCTGCAACTGCAGCATTCTGGGAGGTGAACGCAAAAAGCTTACAAGTTCAAACCCAGCCTGGGCAACTTAGTGAGATCTCATCCCAAAAACACAAAATAGATGTAGCTCAGTCCAAAGGCCCTGGAATAAATTCCCAGCACCACAAAATAAACTAATTAATTAATAAGGACTGGACTGAAGGTATAACTCACAGGCACAGTGTATGCTTAGCATAAACAAACCTCTAGATGAGATCGCCAGAATAAGGAAAAAAGAAAATGACATAAAAACATTAGTAAATGAACCACAAAAACTGTTATCTAGAAAGCTCAAATTTCCACCAACAGGTCACTGGAAAAACAATTTATAGTCAATCCAAATAGTATTAAAACTACTCAGAAAAAACGCTGAACAAAACAGTAAAACATGCATTAACATGGATGAATTTCAAAACCATCAGGCTCAAAAAGCTACAAATTGTATGATTATATTTAAATGACTCCCTAAAAAACTTTAGAGACAAAACTTGAGATTGGTGATTATTAGGGGTCTGTAGTGGGGAAAAAACCGAATTTCCTGTGAGAGATGATACAAATATTCAGTCTGTTGATTATGGTCATGTTTAAATGATGGTATGAACTGGTCAAAATTCAAAGAACTATATGCTTTAGGGGTAACTTTTACGTATGTACTGCAAACAAACAAAAAGAAAATGAGGCCTCCTATCACATAGTTTTCCTACCACATATCTGATAAGAGTAATGAATTGTTTAATTCTTCCTCTTTTGCTTCATAAATAGTTATTGTCAGATTTACATGCATAATTAAGAGGTCTAGCACTCATGAGTTGATAAATGACAGTTATTATTCCTTATATTAAAAAACGAAAGTTTCACAGGAAACCTATTTACTCACCTGTTTTTAAATCTATCTAGTGCAGCAATCCCGAAATAATACATTTTTGATCCAAAAGGTTTGCGTAAGGCTTCAAGGACGTATCGCAAGGCTAGACCCAGAGCCATGTAAGTGACCAGTCCTTTCTCAATTATGCCACCAAAAAGGCAGGCTGTTATATGTAACTCTTTATCAGGGTACTGGGGGAAAAACCGATATTCTTCAAACAAGTTCCTTAGCATACAGTTAAATACTTCTCGCTCCCTTTTTATAGTAGAGTCTTTAAATCTCTGTAGCATTTCTAATACCTGAGAAAGCAAGAGAAAAACAACATACAAATAAAGGAAACTATGATTAATTTCCTTCCTCAAGTACTATCAATAGTAGACTTACGCAAAACACCAGTAAGTGGAGTGTAAGACAAACATTAAGGTTTTAAAAGATATACAGACCTATGAGAACACTTTGCCCTGGATTTCTAAAAACCTTGAGAAGTGCAAGTCTAGGCAGACATGGTGATGAATGTCTATCCCAACTACTCAGGAAACTGATACAGGAGGATCACCTGAGATCACTCAGGCAAAATGGTGAGATCCAAAACAAAACAAAACAAAACAAAACAAAACAAAATAATTTGCCTAAACAGTGAATAATCAGGTAATCCTGAGACTTACCTCATCAACAGACATGGTAGGATGTGGTGGGTGATTATATATTCTCTGGAAATAGCTATTTGCTTCATCATCTATCTCTTTACTAAAGTGCTGATTTGCCTCTGGCCACACCTGAGACAAGTCCGCTATTGGAAACAAAACAGCAATCAGTATTCATGTAAGCCCTTCTTCAACAGCCCGATAACACATAGCCCAAGACATGATTAAAGTTCTAGCTTTATAGGGAAAACACAATCTTAAGAAAGTACTAAGTGGTTAAGTTTCAATAGTAAAGTGCTGTACACAGAAGATTTTTTAACATAATGCTTCACATGGCTCTTCACATATTTTCATCAGGACTTACACCACCACCAAAGTCCACTCAACTCAAACTCTTAACATACCCGTAATACAATCTGTTCAATGTTAGTCTTTGTTACTTTATCATAAAAATCATATATAATTATCAATGTATGTGCATGAGACACTGATATAAACACAAAGCATGCTACAAAACATAACATTCAGACAAGTCTTTCACACTAATATTTTTAAGTCAGTTGATACACTTTCAATTCTTGTATCATAAATATTTAGTCCCAATGATCAGAATAACATGTATTTTAATTATACCTATGGAGTGATTAATTTGGAGGCAATATCTTGCTATGTAGTTCAGCCTGACCTTGAACTCACTATGTAGTCTAGGCTGCTACTGAACTCACAGCAATCCTTCTGCCTCAGCCTCCCAAGTGCTAGGATTACAGGCGTGCGCCACCACACCCAGCACCTGTGGATTTTAAAAAAATGACTTCTCTGAATTTTGGATGCTAATTATAAGGAGGTGAAAATTTCAACATCACCTTTAAATTCCGTCATGATTATTATATATATTAAATATATCGTAAGACCAGATGTGTTATAAAGCTGTATAGTTATGAAATATATGCGTATGTATTTGTTCTGTAAGTTGACAAAACTGAAAAGGATGATCTGAAATTCTCCTGGCTGTTCCTGGTTTGTTAAAAGCCCACACTAGGAAAATACTGAGATAAAAGGGAAATTGATAGAGAATACATATATTTAAAGAACTGAAAGTTTTGTTTTTTTCCCCTGTATCTACTTCTTACTTTCAAGGTAATACCCAAAGGATGCTTCCTCTCATTAAACATTCCTTTTTGTTCTGGCAATCAACAGCAAAGATGAGTGACAGCTCTCATTTTTATTTTAATAATTCAAATTCATGTATTATCATTGATCAAGGATACACAAGAACACATGGCTCTACCGCCAATATATTAAATCAACGTTTTTGCCCATGTAACATTAGGAACAAGTTAGACACACAATAGAGATTTTGATGTGCAGTCACACTTCACAATCACAGACAACACTACCACTTACAAGGTTTCATCTTACTCTGCTGGAATGTAGGCTGGTTCAGTCCAGAGGTGCCCAGTTTTCTTTGTACAAAAGGGTCACTATTCACTGCAGGGAGTCCAAGAGCCCCAGTTCCTATACCAGTCAAGCTGCCTGTGCCAAGACCACCTACTAGAGAGAATGATGGCAGCCAGGAGTTCTATCATTACTCATATTCTTGACTTTATAAATATCTCAAATGTGAGTCCTTATTTAAAATGTCAGGTTGTTTGCTAATTGCCTATGGATATCTATTTGATTTTATACACAATCTAAACTATTAAAGATAGACAAAATAGGTGACAAATTCTTCAGCATTTAGTTCTTGAATATGCAAGATTTAGAAGTATACTCCCTAAAACACAGTATACTTGAGGTAGTCAAAATAAGAGCAGCTGATCTACATATTTTAATGATTAAAACCATAAATTTTCATGCTGTCATCAACTCAGGCCAAGAAATAAAAAATTTTAAAAAAATCTTACAATAATCTTTGCAGGTCTGTAACTACATAATGGCGTTGTTACAGAATATGAAGTCAGGACATTTTAGCCCGTAAATTTTAGTAACTTAATTTATGAATTAAACATAAATAGTATAAAAGACTCATAAGAAATTAAGTGCTTTCAGTCAAAAAATGTAGCCTTCATTGTAAAGCTACAGGTCAAAATATTTTCTGGGGGGAAAAAAACCCTAAAACTTTTAGAGATTACTCACTACTTTCAAGGTAGGTGAGGTTCACTGAGACAGGTAGAACATTTGCCTAAATCTAATATGTACAACAGTTTCTACCTTCATTATACTGTACCAATCTAGAATGATTCATAAAGAGTTCTAGATCTAAGCCTTAAAAATGTATGATGGCTAGCTGGGTGTAGTGGTGCACGCATATGATCCCAGCACTCAGAGGAGACTGAGGCAAAAGAATCACCAATGAGTTTGTGCCAACCTGGGCAACACAATGAGTGTAAAGCTGGCCTGAACTACACAGCAAGAAGGGGGAAAAAAAAAAAACAAAAAAACAACCAACAAACAAAAAAAGTATGATGGGCTACAACTCAACAAATTTAGCACTATAAATATCTTTTAACTCTTTGTAATTCTTTATTCCAATTAGACTGAATAATTTGAGTGCAATAGTAGTATAATTTTTTCTTCCCAAGTTGGGACGTTGGTGAGCTTCACTTAAGAGCACCCTTTTGTCAGTTACTCCAAACCACGGGCCATATACTAACTAACAGTGAATTTACGAGTAAGACTATGCTACCCAACTCTCTCTTACCTGGAAGCTGTGATGAAAGTCCTCCAATACCACTGAATGCAGTGGTTTGATTTGGGGTTGAGAGAGGTGGAAATGCTTTTGCTGGTGACTGAGGGGTACTGAATGCGGAACCCAAATTTGGAGGAAAACCTTGCATACTCTGTGTATGAGGGGCAGCTGAGCCACCTATACTAAGAGATGCCATTCCAGCAAGAGGGTCAATCTTAAAAAAAAAAAAATACATATATATGTAAATGTATTAAACATATTTCGAGGAAAGACAGACATTACACAGGTAAACCTCTGAACATTTACACTCTTTAGTAAACCTCTACAATCACAGCATCATGAAGGTATTCCAGTATCAAGTCAAGTGTGCCAGTCTTTTTTTCCACTGGTAGAATGGCTTAAACTCATGAATACTAAATAAGAGCTCCATCACTGAGCTACATCCTCAGTGCTGTGCCATTCTTTCATACTGTAGCTCATAAGGAATAGGTTTAAACAGTTAATTCCTGCCAAAAAGAACATGGTCATAGGTGAGGGCTACAAAACTTCAAAGAAAAAACGCAATGAATTCCTCTGTTGTTGTACTACTAAACATTTAGTAATGACACAGAACAGACATTACATTAGGTAACTTCAACTTTTGGTAAATCACTTTAAAAATACAATCTTTCAAAAAGCAGAAACATTAGAAATTAGCAATCAGTCACAGTCAAAATTTGAGAATCTTCACCACTGAGGAAGTCTCTGATTTTAAAAACAAAAACAAGGTACGCTATTCATTGCAAGATTTTAACAATATCGAGTAGGGGATGGTGGTGCACTCCTGTAAACCCAGCACTGGGGAGGCTGAGGCAGGAGGATCCTTGCAAATTCGAGACCAGCCTGGGCTACAAAGTAAGCTCAAGGCCAGCCTGAACAGCATAATGAGATCCTGTCTCAAAAAGACAAAAAGACAAAAAAAAAAAAATTTCACAGTATCTACTAAATAAACTTGCAAGTTTCTCAGTTTGTGCTTCATCCTTTCATGACTAAAGGAAATGATATCCAGACATCTTTTATAAAAGTCACTGAAGAATCAGGAAGTACTTTTCTTCCTTAAACCTCACTCATTCAATGCAGCTGGAAAGAAAAGTGGAATGCTTTGCTCCCAAAGAGAAGGGGATGGTTGATGTCAGGGAGTAACTTAAATGTACCTTGTTTTCAAAAGAACAGTTCAGTTGAGAGCTAAAGAGCCCCAGCTGTAACAAGTCATTATGCTCTAGCACTGTTGCCTGGCCCGTGAACTACAACCAAACAAGACATATCAGGTTCGAAGGCAGTGCTTATTTCTCAAGAGGGTAATACAATTTTTTTTTTTTGAGGCAGGGTCTCAGGCTGGCCTTGAACTCATTACACAGCCCAGGCTGGCCTTGCACTAATGATGATCCTCCTGCCTCAGTTGGGATTACAGGTGTGTTTCACCACACCCAGCAATAGTTATTGTAAAAAAGATACCCCTCTCATTTACCTAAATAAGTGGTTTTGTTATCTTTCCTCAATCATGTTCCATTTGATGATTTAAAAATCTCTTCTCTACTATGCCTATTTATGGATGACCTTTAAAATCTAAGTGGATGCTACAGACATGCACACATACCTAAAATGTAATAAATTCAATTTATTAATGATACAGAAACAATCTACTCTGAGTCTATGAACAAATACAGACATAGCAATTACAGCATTCATTTACCTGAACAGGAGAAATGGCATCTAAGCTGCTAGCACTAGGAGGGCGTCCTTTTGGCATAACTCCAGGCGGCGGCTGTCTGGCCTTATTCATAACATTACTGCAGTTGGCTACCATGGTGAGGATGGTCTCTGATAACTCCTGAGAAACACTCCTAAAAAGAAAGACAGTTAAAAAATACACTACTTCCCAGAACATTTAAATAAACCAATCTAACTTTCTACAAAAAGACTTGTTAAGAACACACAGCTAGAGTCTGCCACTTCCTGCCCCTTTGTACCTATCATCAACAAAATTTTTCTAATATTGGCATACTGACAAAATTATACCCATTCTAATACTAATGAATCATAGAAAAAACATACTTATTAACTATATAGACGCTACCATACATATGCAGTCAGCAATTACATTTAGCAAGCACACAGAAAGTCAGTGATTAAAGTCTAAAATGTCACAAAGGATGTTTACTTCACACTGAAGATACAGTCTTATGTCACCCCTCCCCCTCAAAACAAAATTTTACTATTGCCATTACAAAGTAAAGCAGAACTGAACAGTGGTTGGTGCCTACAGTCCCAGTTAGTTGGTAGGCAGAGTCAGGAGGATTGCTTGAGCCTAAGAATGAGAACACCTATGAATTTATTCCATGAAGCCAGCAGTATCCGAATATCCCAAGTAGACAAATACAGCACAAGTAAACAATAACCATGCATGGCGATGCATGCATGGCTGTAACCCCAGCTATTCAGGAGCCCCAGGCAGGAAGAACACTAGTTTGAGTGTAGACTGGGAAACTTCAGAGACCTTATCTCAAAAATGGACAGGGGATGAAGCTCTTTGCAGAGCCCCAGGTTCAGGGCTCAACATGTAGCTCAGTGGTAGAGCACATGCCTAGCATGTGGGGGACCTGGGTTCAACCCCCAACATAAGAGTTTTAAAAAAAAAACCCACATACACAGAACTGTATATGCACACATAGAATGACCAACTGAGATTTTGTCCAAAAAATGCAAGGTCTAACATCTGAAAAACCAATTAATATAATACATCACCTATCAAAAGAGTGGGGAGAAAAAAAAATACACAATCATCTCAATGCATGGACTAAAGGTCTTTGACAAAACCTTTTTGAAATCACTCAAACCATGCACGGTGACACACGCCCCACCCCTAAGACCAGTTTTTGGGAGGCTAAGGGCAATCTTGAGTTTGAGAACAGCCTGGGCTCGCTACTAATTCTGGGCCAGCCTGAACTACACAGTGAGACCCTGCCCCGACAAACCAAAGGGAAGAATGGGGGTAAATCATTCAACATGGAACTGGAAGGCACAAGAACTTCTTCAATCGATGAACGGTTATCTGTGAAAAAATCCACAGGTAGCAGAATGGGGACACACTGCCTATTTTCCTCAGAAAATTAGTAACAAAATCAGGCGTGGTGATGGTGCACACTATGAATACCAGCACTTTAGGAGGCTAAGGCAGAAGGATGGCAAGTTCAAGTTTTGCCTGGGCAACTTTAGTGAGGTCTCTGTTAAAAAATAGTTTGTGCTATTGTTTATTTGATCATTTTTATGCCTAGATCTTGTCACCTGAAAAACTTCTAAGATAACAATATGGATTGTATTAACTAGTGTTGATTTCTCACTGTTTTGTTTTGAAATTCTGTATTAGTTCTATCCTTTTTTCTGTTGTTTTTTAAAATAAATAAATAAATAAAAAATACCACAATGGCTGGGGTTGAAGCCTGGCATAGTGGCACATTCCTGTAATCCCTGCACTGGGGAGGCTGAAGCAGGAGGATTGCTGAGGCTGAGCCAAGAGTTCAAGGCTAGCATGGGCTGCATGTGAGATTCTTGTCTCAGAAAAACCCAAAAGTAAGTAAACCAATCAACAAATGCATCTAATATTCAGGTTAAGCAATGTACTAATTTGGGAATAAAAATCACTCTGAATTGCTGTAAATTGCTGTCACTTTCATTCAGTGCCTTACATCTCCAAATCAACAGGTAACAACACAATTGCAATATTAAATAGTCATTTCCTAGCGTGATGTTCTTACCCTGCACAAGCCTGTAGACAGGCCAACATTGTTGCCAGAGTTTCAGGAGGAAGCTGAGCACTTTTGGGTTGGTCTTTCTCTGGGGCAAGTCCACCCAAAATAGAAGGGCACCGTCTCTTTAAAAAAGTCATGCACGCTTGTATAAAAGGCTCCTGAAAAAGTGAATGTTTCTCATTGTTAAACTGGTATTAATTCCTTTAAGATTAAATAACAGCACTGTGACTAAAATCTAGAAAAAATGACATTTTGCTATCTTAAAAGCTTTTTCTTGGAGATGTGGCTCAGTGATGGAGCTCTTGCCTGGCATGCACCAAGTCCCAGTTTCCACACCCACCATGATAGGGAAGCCATTTCTTTAGTGCTTTAGTCAAAGTAACACTTCGAAGCAGAAATAAAAGGACAAACACTGTTTACCCCATGTTCTCGAATTTTATCTGTGAGCCACTTGTCAAGTTTGAGGTATTCACGACGAGAAGCAAGTGCAGCAAGGTCAATAACAAAGGCAAATGGAGTACCATTTAGCAGCATTGACAAGGCCTAAAGAAAAAAATAGTATTAGAAACTACTAGTCTTTCTTACAAGTAAGTTTAACTCTGTTAAACTATTTTGTATATTCTACTTTTCACAGAAAAAATAAAACATACTGGTAGTATTTCTTTGGTCACAATTAGGGGAAGGGGCTTCAATTTCTTAATAAATACCTTACTTAACACATTCAGTGGTAATATTGATCCTCACTTAATACCACATTTTTATAAAGTTGAGCTCATGACTACTTCCAACATAAACTTAACCCTGTTTTTTCATATAATTAAACCTAAAGCGAAGACTCAAAGCATAACTAATGATCCACACCAATTTTAAAAAGTTCAACTGCAGGCATTAAGTCTAAAGTAAACACAATTATATCACCTATACAGTTGTGGTAAACCTATGGTACACATGCTGCAGTGGGCATTTGCATTCCTGAAAGCTCTAAAAGGTTTGCAATCACTGACCTAATTAATACATCTTGTGATTAATGATATGTAGTAAAATTATCTGTGAGAAGTTCTTGTTTGTCCAAATAAACTGACTGAAGGGTAGAAATGTTAACTGTTTTCTCCAAAATTATACCTCAGGGAATACTTATGAGAAAAGTTTGATCATCACTTGTTTTAAAATAGCCTCACGATACATAGAGGACCAAAAAAAAAATACATTTAGCTTATCTAAACCTACTATTCTTCCCATCCGTTCAAATTACAAGGCAAAATTCTAAATCTCAACTCACTGTACAATCCAGTTACATGTGAATTACTAAGACACCTATGTTACAGAAAATTTATTTTTTTATCATCAGTAAGCCAATGCCATTCTGTCCCTCTGAAGTCAATCACCTTCAAGTCCTGGGCCACATCAAGTATTCGAGACAATTTGGCCTGGTCATACTGCTCCCCTCTCATGTACCATTCGGCCATTGCATGCATGATAAGTTGGCGAATTGAGGGAGACTGCCCCTAAGAAAAAGAGAGGGAAGGTTAAATGGCAACAGTTCTGATAAGCAGGATTACAAATGTGTGGTGAATTTTACTTGTTATGTAAACATCAGATACCTCAGTGCAAACACTATGCACTTACAGGAATAAAAGCAAAGTTACTTGTATATCATCTAAATAAATGGTTCCAACATCCAAACCAATCATTCACAAAACTATTTCTTTTTCTTTCTTTTTATGAGACAGAATCTCAGCCTGTAATTCAGGCTGACCTTCAACTCACGATGTAGCCCAGGCTGGCCTGAAAGGGCTATCATCCTGCCTCAGTCTCCTGAGTACAGGCATGTACCACCATGTCCTGCTATAAAAATTTTTTGTATGCAGTCTGCTCATTCATTTTCAAACACAAAATTAGGATACAGTATGATATGACATGATGTGAACATGAACATACACCAAAAGCAAATTATAGTCAGCTGCAGTGGTACATGCCTATATTCCCAGGTATGTAGGAAGCAGAGGCAAAGAATCATGAGTTTGAGGCTGGCAGAGGCAAGTGAGTGGATTGCTGTTGCTATCTCAAAATTTAAAGATTTTAAAAAGGGAGATACAGGCCGGGCGTGGTGGCTCACGCCTGTAATCCCAACACTTGGGAGGCTGAGACAGGCGGATCATTGTGAGTTCGAGACCAGCCTGGGCTACAAAGTGAGCTCAAGACCACCCTGAACGGCATAGTGAGACCCTGTCTCAAAAACACAAGGGCCGGGGATCTAGCTCAGCAGCCTAAGCGCCTGCCTGGCAAGCGCAAGGTTGCGAGTTCAATCCCCGGTGCTGCAAAAAAAAAAAAAAAGGGGGGGGGATATCGCTCAGTACTCTTGGACTTAATCCCCAATACTGCAAACAGAAATACATAAACAAATAGTTATATAACAAATACCAATCTAGAAATAAAAAGTTTAATTGTCATGTTTAACAGTATAGTGTTTGATCAGTATTATTTTAAGTTATTTATTCAATTTCTAGCAGATATTCTGGGTTTCTGAGCTAACTTTCACAGGTGCAAGTATATAAACAAATGGACCTCAATATTTCTCATAGAAATTACAGCAAGAAAGGGCGTTCCTATTGCTATCTCATATTCCAGCTAACTGTCCCAGAGTGGCAGATGGTTCAATTGGAACATTCAGCTAGGAGTGAGGAGAAACAGCTCCTTTTAGCCTGCCCTTTCTACCTCAGAAATAATGAGAACGGCATGAGGAAAGTCTAAGCTTTACACAGTTGGCTTAATGTTGCCTCACCATTTTATAAACTGCTAAGTCTACCATGTGACCTGCATCTCTAGAAAAGGAGAAACTGGCTGAATGGCATGAAACTAAGGTTAATTATTTTTCATTTCTATATCCTTGAGACTCCAAATAATTTTAATAGTTTAGATAAAGAAATGATAAACGGATAGTTGTGTCTTACCTGCCCATGCCATGCATAGTGCAAAATAATAGCAGAGTTAGGATGATTTCCAAGGAAGATTGGCATCAGAGTGGAAATGAGTTCATGGCGCAAGGTATGCCAGGAGGTGTTGATTTGTAGTAAGGCCAATACCAGCATGTCTGGACAGTGTTTGATAGGGAAGCTGAAGAGTTGTTTGACTTGCTCATACTGACCAACCTCTGCAAGCCTCAGCAGAGATTCAATCAAATCCAAGCTCTTCCTAACAAAAATTAAAGAAAGATACTCTATCAATGAAAATACATAAAAAATTTTTGTTTTCTGTAAAATTTTTGTGGTTGAATCAAACCCAAGGCCTCACATATGCTAGGCAAGCATTATCTGTAAACTACCCTGAGCCTCCAAATTGATTTTCAAATTAAGTGAGACCAACTACCAGAACAAACAAAACAGCCTTACTATTTGAGAAATATTTATATTATTTGTTTTTATCTCAAAAGTGTATGTTGGGGCTGGGGAATATAGTTCAGTGGTAGAATGCTTGCCTAGTATGCAGGAGGCCCATAGTTCAATCTCCAGCACCAAAAAAGAAAAAGAGAGAGAGAAAAAAAAGTTGTTATGCTTTCTAGACCAATGTTAAAGGCAATTCAAATAGGCCATAACTGATGAAGGACAGTATTACACCACTGAACAAGTGCATAATTACAGATAAACCTGACCAAGGAGATAGATTTTTATGACAGGACAAGGTAGGGGTAGGGTATGAAAATATAAATACGCACACAGTGGACAGAATTTACACACAGTAAAATTTCTAACAAAAACACAGCCTTCACGCTTAACTCTGGTAATGCACAGCTGACTTTAATCAAGCCTCAGAATCTAACTGTACCCTCAGTCTATAACAGACATGGGGCAGAGGACAAACGGAACACCACTGCAAACGGAACGGCTCAAACCCAGGGCAAACTAGGGAACAAATGATGTGTATCAATGACAAAAAATAAAGAGAGATAATGTTAAAGAAATTATGTGGTCACTGTTTTGAGAATATAAATTACACAAACCATAAAAGACATTTTTAAGCCAATTAGAGAAACAAGTCTACACAGCTAGTTATAATATGAAACTATTACTTCTTAAATGTGATAGTAACATTTCACTTTTATAAAATGGTAAGAGGCCTTTATCTGTCAAAATAAAATGAAAGTACCAGGTGTGGTATTGTGTACCTGTAATGCCAGCACTCAGGAGACTGAGACAGAAAGATCATGAGTTCCGGGCCAGCCTGGGCCATTTAGTGAGACCCTTTTCAAAATAAAAAACACAAAAGAGCTAGAGAAGTATCTCAATACATAGGCGCTGAATTCCATCTCCAGTACCAAAAATAGAAAAATAAATATAATACAATAAAGAAATATGACTAAATAGGAGATAAAAAAATTTTAAAAGCCTTGCAAATGCAGTGTTAGTTAAAACTGGGGAAAAGAACACACTCTAGAACAACTACTACTTGCGTTAAACTTTCAGAATAGGGGTCAGCAAACTATATCCAAAAGCCAAATCTCAACCACTGCCTGTTTCTGTAAATAACGCTTCAAGCTACACTCACACTGTTTATTCTGCTACCAGAGTTGAACAGTAGGCTACAGAGACTATCTTCCCTGTCAGTAAAACCTAAGATGTTAAATATTTTTAAAAAAATTTTTTTTAGGTGGCACCAGGGTGGAACCCAGGCCTTCAAAAAACTTTTGTTTGGAACTAGTGCTTGCCAAGTCCCAGAGTCGCCCAAGCTGGGCTTGAACTTGTGTTTTTCAGAGTTTTGTTTAGTGGTGAAAAACTTAGCTTCTAATTTCTGGGAGGCTCGAGAATTACAAGTATTCTGGTGGTGTATGCCTATAATTCCAGCACTTGGGAGGCTAAGGCAGGAGGACTGCTGCGAGTCTGAGGTCAATGTGAGCTACACTGTGAGTTGAAAGGCCAGCTGGAGCTAAAGAGCAGACCCTGCCTCAAAAGACAAAAACAACGGCAACAACAAGAAATATGGCTGCGCTTACGGATTTTTTTTCTGCCATATGCCCCCCCCAACTCCCGCGGCACCAGGGATCAAACTCATGACCTCATGCTTGCCAGGCGGGCGCCACTGAGCTGATTCCCTGGTCCTTGTCTTTTTGAGACAGTGTCTCCCTATGCCATACAGGGTGGCCTTGAGCTCACTTTGTAGCCCGGGCTGGTCTCAAACTCTCCAAGATCTTCCTGTCTCAGCCTCCCAAGTGCTGGAATTACAGGCGTGCTCCACCAGGCCCGGCTCTGCCATATTCATTCTTTAGGATCGCTATTTTATTGTTGCCCTATTTATTTATTGTTGTGACACATCAGATGTTAAAAGACACAATACATTCTACAACTGAGCACTACACTTTCTATAACTCAACAGGCAAACAAATTTTACTAAACATCAGTATCTAGCAGTATGTACTGGGGGGCAAAGGGGGCTAACACATTCTCATGTTTTTTAAGACAAGATCTCACTATGTAGTCTAAATGGACCCCAAATTTACAGCAATACTCCTCCCTCAGCCTCTCTAGTGCTGGGATTACAGGGATGTGCTACTACCTCCAGCTAAAAAGAGTTTAAGTGTTAAATCACATCTAACATTTGATATTACATGATCCAATAAAGCTACACTTTACTTGGGTTCTAATTTGTGATCCTCCTGCCACAACCACCTAGAGTCCTGAGATTACAGGTGAGTGCCACCACACCCAGTACACTTAAAATTTTAAAGAGAAAGTTTACAGTCTTTGTTTGTTTGTTTGTTTGTTTATTTGTTTTGGAGACAGGCTCTAGTTCTCAAACTAGTACAGGCTACTCTCAAACTCAGTGATCTTCCTGCCTCAGCCGGACTGCTGAGAATACAGGCATGTGTCATCATGCCCAGCTTATAATCTTTTACATCAGAAAATCTGGCATTATCTAAAGGGCTTTAAACTGCTCTGATATGCTCAATGATGTTAGTATCCTGAAAGAGTATATAGCTGGTTTCTTGTTACCCACTGGAGATGGTTCCAGGACTCTCCAAAGTAGCAAATCCAAGGATTCCACATATAAAATGATGTAAAACCTACGCATATTCATTCACTCAAGACTTCATCTCTTTATTTGTAATACCTGCTTCAATCTAAATACCTGGTAAATCATACACTGTATTACTTTTAGAACTATAATAAGTAAGTGGACATGAGCAGTATTGATACTACTTTAGTTTTCCAATTATTCTAGACTCACAGTTGGCTAAATCCACCGATTTAGAACCCACAGGTACAAAGGGCTGACGAGTTACAAATAAGCTAATAGAACATTATGAAGTAGATGCCTCTGGAAACAACAAAGGCCATCCTCCCTTCTTATAGCTGTATGTGATGCCAAAAATTATGAAAGTATCTTCACCATCCTAACCTCACATTCATAAAGGAATCACTGAACAAACAGCTCCAAGAAGAACCTAATCCATACATGGGAAGAGAGGGCCATTCCTTCTGAAAACTGGAACTGAATTTAGAAAAACTATTTCTGAAAATGTTCTTGATTTAGATAACTGCCTTATGTGTTTTACGTTTTTTGGCCTACTAGTCTGTTTGTTAATCTGTGTATGTGATAACTAACTTTATAAGGGTCTTAGAAGATAAAAAGAATCTGGTACTGGCAAATTAAAAGGGGAATGGAAAGAAGGGTGAAAAAAACTGACATGTGTGATGTACAAGTACCAATTCCCTACAATTAATGTAATCATTATGTACTGCAAACATGTACTCTTAAAAACTCACAACAAAAAACCCGTAAAAGAAGAAAACAAAATTATAGAAATTTTAATCCAACAGTAAAGTTTTCTATGCCTGGTCTGATCTGTCATTATCAAATTTTAAAAGTTTATATTGACAAAAAAAAAGGAATTAATAATCAGTGTCTTAATCAAAATGTGTACCTTCACGAACTATTTGGCTTCTATCATTCTTAGAATTGCTGCTGGAGACCTAAGTTCATTTTTCACTTAAGACCATCATTTGGTCTCTAAGAATTTCTGATTACTATGCTGTGAAAAAGAAAGTAGCAGATGGGGCCAGGGATCTAGCTCAGCAGCCTAAGCGCCTGCCTGGCAAGTGCAAGGTCATGAGTTCAATCCCCGGTGCCACAAAAAAAAAAAAAAAAAAGTAGCAGAATTAATGTTTTCATTGAATTTTTTATGTACTTGCCTATGAAATTACTGTCATTTTCTTTTCAGGATTCCTAAATAGAATCATACAAGGTGAAAATTAAAAAGACCACAAATAGCATCTTGTCCAGCTCTTCTTGCCCTCTCCCCTTATGGTTGTGTAGATAAGAATATGGGGGTCTCTCCTAGATTAGTTTCCATATTTTAAAAGTTGATTTGAAATATTAGAAAAGAGATGATGATGCATGGATTCTTTAAATTAAATAATTCAATCTAAATTTTATATTTCTTGGTTTTCATTTCTGTTAATATGAAAACTGAAATTATGATGAAATTATCAGTAACAAAAACATAATTCAGAATGATTAAAAAACTAGACAATTTAGCTTAAAGTAGAGTTCATAAATTGGCCATTTGGGGAAATTTATGAAGAAATAAATGCACAAAGAGAAAACTCAACAGTAATGGAGAAAAAGCACAGACCTTACAACATTTAATAGTTTCAATTTTTTTTTTTTTTGGTGGCACCAGGGATTGAACTCACAACCTTGCGCTTGCCAGGCAGGCGCTTAGGCTGCTGAGCTAGATTCCCGGCCTGGTGTTTTTGAGACAGGGTCTCACTGTGCTATTCAGGCTGGCCTTGAGCTCACTTTGTAGCCCAGGCTGGTCTTGAACTCACAACGATCCGCCTGTCTCAGCCTCCCGAGTGCTGGGATTACAGGCGTGAGCCACCACGCCCGGCTAGTTTCAAATTTTTGAGGATTTACAAAATGCCTAATAGCAAATCTTACAAAAAACAAGAGATGTAACTAGCAGTAACTAAAAGTTTTTTTATAAAAACTTGAGGCTGGGAGTAGTGACACACACCTGTAATCCTAGCACTTGGTAAACTGAGGCAGGAAGATTCCTAAGTAAAAGGTCAATCTGTGCTACTGAGCAACCCTGTCTCCAAAAAAAAAAACCCCAAAATCAGCTATACACCATGCACACCTATAATGCCAGCACTTGGGAGGCTGATGCAAGAGGATAGAGAAGGCCAGCCTGGACTCAGCAGTAAGATATTATCTTAAAACAATAAAATAAAAATAAACAACAATAACTAATAAAACACAAAACCAAACTAAATCAAACCAAGTAGGACTAGGCAGTATTGGCATAGTTCAGTAGTAGATTTGCCTAGCAAGTGTGAAATCTGTTTCCTCCCTAGCACTGCAAAACAACAAAAGTATACTCATTAAAAATGCTATTTCATTACAATGTTAGCTGTGTACTTTGTCACTGTTAGTTTTGTATTTCAAGAACAGAAATGACCCTTTTAAAGAAAAGTAGGATGAGACTATTTACCATGTGGCAATTTCTCGATTGTCGTCTTCTGGTGGTGCTTTCAGAATATCAGTGGCAACAGTATGACAAGGATAGTCGGCAAAACAGAAGATCTCTGGATTTATAAGGGAATGTTGAATGAAGGAAAGCTGGAACAAAAAAAAAGCCCTTACTACCATAAATTACTATGAATGTTGTAAAACTTTAAAACATTTTCAATAGGTTAGTACCAGGGTTACTAGGAAGACAGATTCTCTTTAAAACTCAGACAATAAAGAAAAATCAAAGGTACATAACATGATAGCCTCTGAGACAAAAATCATTAAACTACTGGAAAAAGTTTGACTGCTATACCTGAAAGAATTCTGATTAGTAGCAGAACGATAATATCCTTTCAATACTGTGACAACCCAGCTTTTCTGAGCTATGCAAAACAAAATCTACTTTTACAATATTTCAATTAATGGATGCATGACAATATATAAAGAATAATTCATTTAAAAAAATTTTAAAAAAAGAATAATTCATTTTATTTTCTCTTTCAATAGCTAAATACTATTCACTTACCTGACCTTCTGCATGTTTCCAAGGTCTATAAATGAAGTCTACTGGGAACACTTCCATACCTAAACCTCTCTGGATACCATAAACGACATTATGAAGTCCTTTACTATCACGAATTTGAAATCCAGGATGGTCCAGTTCATAAGTCACTTCCTTGAAATTCAAACTTGGGTTCTAATAAAAAACAAAAGCATTTCTGAGTTTAATGAACAGGTATGTGCAGTTTGATTCTTTATCCAAAGAAGCAAATTAATTTTGAGATGAAATCAAGCTCTTCTACTTGGTTGGGGAGTAGCTCATTAGTAGCTTCTCTATTCTCCCAATACATGCTTAGTATATACAAGACTCTGGGTTTGATCCCAGAATATAAGTATCCAAACGTTTAGAAGATTTTTCCCTAAAATCTCAGAAAGCTCTTTAAAAAGTTTCAAAGCCAGATACTGTGGCAGGCACCTGTAATTCCAGCATCTGGGAGGCTCAGGCATAAAAATTTCAAGTTCTAGTCCAGCCAGAAAAACTTAACCAACTTAGACCAAATCTCAAAATGAAAACAGGTGGTATAGCTCATTGTGAAAGACCTGGCTTCAATCCCCAGTACCACTAAGAAAAAAAGGGGTGAGCAGAGGCATGGAGATGCATGCTACATGGGAGACTAGGGCAGAAGGACTCCAATTTTAAGGCCTACCTGGGAAACCTATGAAACCGTCTCAAAGAAAAATAAAGCTGAGGATCACCATAAGTTCAAGACTAGACTACCATGGACTACATAGTGAATTCAAGGTGAGACCTATTCTCAAAAAACCTAAAACAATTAAAAGGACTGACTGACAATGCCACTCACTGATAAAACACTTTCTTAGGATGGCCTAGATTCAATCTCCAGCACCATAAAGAAAAAAATATTTTAAAACATGAACTCACAGAGGTTTCCGTTAACAAAACACACTATTCATGGTACACTGTGTGTTTACAAGCAAATATATAATGAAAAGAAACAACAAATTAGTATGGAATTTTGGGGGGGAGGGTGTTAAGAGTGCCACTTCCTGAAGAAAATTCTACCAGGCTTTCAGGAGATATTCAGAAGGCACTGTCATCATAAAAGCTAATGGCTCTGCGTTTGTTCTTGTCCCCCAAAGAATATTTAGTGGGACACAAGTATAAGTGGAAGATAGTGATGATGATGATCTTTATCCTATATAGACCTAGGCTACTGTGTCTGTATTTTGGTTTCTAATGACAACCAACATCACCAGCAACAACTTTAAAAAGAAAATTCCTCCTGCCTCAGTGGAGTGCTGGGACTACGGATGCATGCAACCATTCCCATGCCTGGCTTTGCTGCAGTATTGAGGACTGAACCCTAATTTCATAAAACTACTACGGGACTTAAAAGGACAAATAAATATAATGGGGGGGTGCTTCAATATCTCACTCTCACAACTAGGTCAACTAGACCCTTCTTTCCAAAATCAACATTGGAGGTAAACTACACCACTTAACAAGTGAACGTGTTTCAACCATAAACAGAATACACATTTTTCCCAAGAGTTTTTTCCAAACTACACATCTTTTAGGCTATAAAGCATGCATAATTAAAGACAAAAAACTGAAATAGTTCCCTGCATACTATCAGGTCATGATGGAATGAAGCTAGAAACCACAAAAGAAGGTATAAGAACTGCACAAACATATGGAGATTAAATAATGTTATTGAACAATCCATGGATCACAGAGAGAAGAAATAATGTTCCTAGAGTCAAACAACGGAAGCACAACATAGCTATGGGACACAATGAAAACAGTTCTACGAGGGAAGGTTACAGCCATAATGCACATAAAAAGAATAGAGTGATCCCAAATAACCTAACGACATGTCTCAAAGTCCTAGAAAGGCTACAATCCAAATATGAAACTAACAGAAGGAAAGAAATTATAAAGATCAGAGTGGAAATTAATGAAACTGAGATTAAAACAATAAAACAAAGGATCAATGAATCAGAAAGAGTCTGTTCTTTGAAAGAGTAGGAATGGGATCTAGAGATGTCAGAGATGGGAGGGAATAAAGAGAAAGGGAAAGTAAAAAGGATCAAAATGAACACATGTATGTACCAAGTCACCATTTCTCCATGATGCACGTTTTTCTATATTGCAAAAGTACACTAATAAAAAATTGAGGAAAAAAACCCATTTCTGCTCTTAGGCATGTATCTTTTTGTTGGCTAGGGATGTAACTCAGCGGCAGAGCATTTGCCTAGCCTGTGCAAGGCCCTGGGTTCAATAATCCACAGAACCATGAAAGAAAAAATCCTGCTTGCTGTGGGCAATTCCATACAAATATCACAAATCAAAAGTCACAATAAAAAATAAGGTACATCATGTACAGGTATAAATTCTCTGGCAAATGTGATCATTATGTATACCTGAAATGTACCAGTAAAATCTGATTGGAGAAAAAAATAAAATGGGAACAATCCCCTCCCCCCACCATGATTATATGTAACTCACCAGTTCTTTGAGAACATCAATCAAGACTTCCACATTCCAGGTGTGTGCCTGTGCGCCATCACTTTTATCTTTTCCATCACTCCAGATCCCACTGCCAGGGGCAGAGATACTCTATAGAAGTAAACTTGAATTACATAAATCCAATCAAATGTGTTCAGCTCTGGTTGATAGGACGACTAATCACATAGTAATTTCATTAAAAAACAAAGTAGAGCATTAATTCACTTTGCAAAACAGCTGAATTCAACAAACCTGTAATGGAATACCATCTGTTAATCCTGAATGAGTTCGAGCCATCATTCCTAAAACCCTTGCAACCTGGGCAGCTGTAACTTCCCGAACGCCAAACTGCATGATTATATTGCGACATTCTTCAACACTGAAATGGAAATATAACTTAAAGAAAATGCTAACACACTCAAATGGAAAGAATTAAAAATGCTGTTAATAAATGAACCTTTTTGTAAAATCCTTAGTTTTACCAACCTAGGCAGAGTAATAAGATCTCTTGTTCTTTTTATGTAACTATGTAAAGTCACCTACTTAGGATCCAATAACCCCTTAAATACATCTTAACTTTTTCACTTTGCACTTTAAAGTTCAACTAAAATTAAAAGTGCATATGCCAAGCACTCACAAATACACCATTTCAGCAAGTGGAAATATGGTTCGTAATAAGGCATTTTAAAACATTTAGTTACACTAAAACTGAGAACAAACCAACATTAATGCCCTAAATAACTTACTCTCAGGAAAAAAATATTAACAATCATCTACTATATTGCAGGTAAGTGTTACTAATAAGTGAAACAATTTTCTTTGACACCCCTGGCAGGTGAGAAAAACATGTAAGAGGCAAGTTATAAAAAAAGCAGAAAAGGAAAGTCATAGGAAGGAGACAGCCACTGTGAAGATACTGAGGGATGGGATAAGGAGGAGGAAATTAGAGATTAAATATAAACTAACAAAAGTTCCATTAGACATTTGCCTAATATTCTCTCTTTCTCCTCAAAAGTCACAAAATGCTTCTCCTGGGAACTAGGAAATCCTAGATACCTAAATTTAAGAAACTGGGGATAAAGAGAAATTTTTACTCTTGGGGTATTTACTGCTGCCAACACTAGTATGTAGACGACTACAATTCAGAAAGAAAAACTTTAGCAGGTGATAAATTTAAAGTATCTCAGGGGTTCATTTCAAAGAATTACTTCATATTTTGCATAGGAATAATGAAAAATCTGACATATCTTACTACCAACCTTGCACAAAAGCCATAGCCCACTTCTTGCATGAAATCAGCTAAAGAGCTCTCCATCATGGTCTTAGCTACCCCTCCGGAATCAGGCAGGATCCTGTCCATTAGAATGTCCCGTTTTTCAGGATATAAAAGTGGTGCAAGCACCACAGGACAGCGTTCTTGGGGAAAATCTGAGGGAAGAATAAGGATATAACTGCAATACAGACTAAAAGCCAATAAACTTCTTTTATACACTCCCCCCACTCAAGCCCTCAAACCCAACAAGTGGACCACGAATGAACCACGTTCATACTCAAAGCAAAGCTTACTTAATTTTTTCAATCTGATAACCCACGTTACAATTTCACACCAATTTCAGAATTCTGAATTTTTTTTAACCTGTAGACTTTTTAACTTTCCATGTTAGGATCCAATATCTACTGAAAAATGCATACCTAAATACTAAATTTTTACAACAGTATGATCGATTTCTACACAGTGAAGGCACTGGAAGTTTTCAGGGTGTATCAGTGTCCATTTCATCAACAAAAAGAAAGCTTCTCACCACTCAGAAATGGAGTCTGAAATTTAACTACATTATTTTCATAAGGATGTAAATAAAAATAACTGACTGTTAGTTTGAACTCACAGTTTCTGTACTGAGCTACATTCCTAACCCTTTGTTCTATTTTGAGATAGGGTCAAACTAAATGGCCCAGGCTAGACTCAAACTTTCCATCTTTCTGCCTCAGTCTCCCAGAGTGCTGAGATAACCAGTGTGTCACCATGCCCAGCCCTACTTATTTTAAAAAGAGTAGTTTCTTCTCCAAAATAAGGAAAACTCAATGAACATTTACCCTGACATTACAATGCCAGCAGCTGAGGGAGTAACATCAAATGATCAACTTTCAAAACTGAAAACCCTCCCACTATGGTCTCTTTAAGAGGGAAAAATCAGGGAAATATGCCAAGTCTCATCTGTGATTGGAACTTTAGATTACTGGTGGTAGGTGTGGTGGCATATACCAATAACCCAAGTTTTGGGAGGCTGATGCAGGAAGATCCCAAGTTCAAGCCCAGCCAGGACAACTTCGCAAACCCTGTCTCAAAAACAATTTTTAAAAAACATCTGGGGGTCCAGCTCAGTGCCAAGATCCTTTATTCAATCTCATTAGAAAAAAATTATTGTAACTATGCTCATTTTAACTGGTTCTTTAATGAAGCTTTACCACTTTCATATTTTAAATAATAGTCGCTTACATAGAAGACTAACAACATAAGGGACAAGAAAGTAAATCATTGCCTTCACTTACATTTTAAAATAGTTTTTCAAATGTGTTTGTATTATCCAAGGAAAACATGGTAGAATAGCCTCCAAAGAATCTCTTACCTCTGCGCAGTGTCTTAAGAAAAGCGTCTATCTGTTCCTGTCCAACTCCAAAGGCTCCCTTCTGCCCAAACAGGAGATGGGAGAGGAGGAGATGTAGGACCTCTATTGCTATATCTTGGAAGCCACCTTCTTGATTTCCACTAACGTCTGCGTCAATGTAAGAACGCAGAAGATCCGGAAGCTTCTGTTTAATAAACTGAGCAGCTAGAAGTCGGGTAAATCAAAAGTAAGTTATTTTTGTACCACAGTCAGTAAAAAGTCATCTACCATCAAAACAATGATGATCATCCTTTTCACTCACCAACTATCTCTTTAATGCTTTTAACAGCTTTACTTGATGGGTATATAAAGAGTTAACTGCCAGGAGCTGGCTAGCAGAAGGAGTTTTACAAGATGAAAAGATTTCTGACATCTCTTACAAAATGTGAATACAGACAACTGTATTTTTAAGAACTGTTACAAAGGTAAATTTTATGCTTTTATTTCACAGATGGACACTAGAAAATACTAATCTTAAGATTATCATACTCTAAAGGGAAAAGCAACTTACCAAAACCTCTGAGATCTGAACTGGAAGAATTCAAGAGGGCAAGACCAAAAATTACCTGAAACAAGAAGTAATCAATATTAACCAGTGTACTGGCTGTGTTTTTCTTTTTTAAATAAAAAGCTGTATTTTGTGGAGCATGATAGCACATGTCTGTAATCCCAACACTAAGGAGGCTGAAGCAGGAGGACTGAGAGTTTAAGGACAATCTGGTCTACAGAGCAAGTTTCAAATACCTTGGACTACATAGCAAGACCCTGTCTCAAAAAACAAAACCAAACAAAAGTTGTTTCTAAAAATTTTCCCCAAGTCAAATAAACACACATTCACAGAAATAGTATGTGAAGGCACAAGTTGTAAAAAGCTGTGCTAGGATCAGATGTCATAGCACATGCCTGGGAACCCAGCACTGGAGATGCTGATGCAAAGAGGGTTTTAAGTTTGAGGCCAGCCTGGGATACTAATAAATTCCTGGCCAACACTTATACTACACAGAGACTGTCTTTAAAAAAAAAAAACAGCTGGGTATGGTGGTGCATGTTTGTAATTCCAGCATGTGGGAGGCTGAGGCAGGAGGGCCTCTGTGAGTTCAAGGCCAGCCTGGGATACAAAGTAAGTTCAAGGTCAGTCTGAATTGCATAGTGGAACCCTGTCTCAAAAAGACAAAGGAGAAAGAGAGAAAAAAAAATACAGAAAACAAACGACTCACCACCAAAACACACACACACACACACAAAACTGTACTGTTTTAAATTTAATTTTGCTTACGTAAATCACTTACCTCTTGTACTTTGCTTAACTTAAGAACCTTACTCAGCTGGGCAAATAAGTGGGGTGCAGGCTTTAAACTCTGAAATAAACCAGATTTTATTTTAAAACAAGAGCTCAAATTTTCTAAGTTTTCAAAATTACACATTCACTCAATTATAACACTATGAAAAAGTAATATAATTCTGTGCCACTGCTATACACAGTATGCCATATGCTAAAACTATGGATTGACACACTTAAGTTTTCACAAGCTATACTTTTATCAAATGAACTACCCTGATTTTCTCAGTAAGCTACAAAAGATACTCCAAAGATACTACAAAAAATTTAAATGTAAGACATGACATTAAAACAAAACAACAAAAAATCAGAAGACACAAATAAACAACAAAAACTAAGCCTTAGAGCCTTTTCAAAAACCCTAATAAGAAATCTCAAGTTAGGAAAAATAGTACCAACCTTCTGATAGTGCAATGGATTATCAATGGCATAGGACAATGTTGAAATAAAATTTGGCTTTGTGATCAGCGACGCACACTCCTGAATCAGAAACTGAGTCTTCAAGAACAAAAATGTATTTTCATTAGTATTAACCATCAACTCACATAAACAGCAACAAAAGTTCTCACAACATTAAAGTATAATCTACTACTTACAATGTATACTATCATGATTACCTCTTTAAAAATACTAAACTGCAAACCAGACATGGTGGCACATACCTATAATCTCAGCACAGGGAAGGCTGAGGCAGGAGGATTGCCATGA
This sequence comes from Cuniculus paca, assembly GCA_004365215.1. Taxonomy (NCBI): domain Eukaryota; kingdom Metazoa; phylum Chordata; class Mammalia; order Rodentia; family Cuniculidae; genus Cuniculus; species Cuniculus paca. The sequence continues at coordinate 44,239 of RJWT010001595.1, forward strand.
GTCTGAGGCCAGCCTGGGCTATGTAATGAGTTCAAGGCCAGCCTGAACTACATGGCAAGACCCTGTCTCACAAAGAAAAAGAAACAGACAACAACCCAAAAAACTACTTCAAGAGTATTAGCAACAAATTTTAAACCAAAACTTCCACAAAATATGAATTCATGACCAAGATTACTGTAACACACAGTATCATGTCAAACTATTGTTACAGGGTTAAGAATCAGGCCAGGCATTCAATCCAGGTCATGAGATACCCTCTCTGCCGTACTAGCGTTTCAAGCAGGATATCCTCATTCCTGCTAGTTTTAGGTAGATGTCTGGCCCTCACTCCTTAGTCCTCAATCGGGTAGTTGTAATAGTCTACAGTCAGGCAGGAAAGGGGATGGAAAGAAAGAGGGAAAATGGCCCAACCCCTTTTAGTCATCCAGCCAGTAATTACTTCGGGATGCTATTTTGTACGTGCTGTTTCATTATTATGATCAAAATTACAATTCAATAAACAGAGCTATGCAGTAAGAAACTGTAAGGCCCTAATACCTGATGGAAATCTTTGCCACTGCTTTTACCATCGCCACTGAAATCCACATGTGAGAATAGGCAGCGTAGTAAATGCCTGTCTGCCTCAGGACCGTGCCGATTCACAATCTAAAAAGAACACAAATGAAAGATTAAAAGGAGGTTAAAAAACAACAAACAAACAGAACCAAGGATACAACTCAGTGGCAGAGCCTTATCCATCACACATGAGGTCCAAGAACAATCTCTAGCACTAGGAATAAATAAATGAAAAACAGGTTTAAAAAAAAACAAAAAAAACTTCTAGGGCAAAATCCTGTTACCTTAATTATTCATTTTGGAACAGTTCTAGGAATTACTGAGGTGGAAGCAACTATCTGCAGTGATTATTGTTTTTAAATGTTCCTGTCACTGGCAGGAAGGACAGAAAAACTACCATCTATCAATAACCATAAAACTACATGGTGGTGAGACTACAAAAATACTAAGTAGCATCAGATCACATTTGGTAGGAGTAAAGTATTTTTTCAGCAAGTTTTAAGGCAACAATCTCATGTTACTTGCATTTTTCACTACTAACACAACTCTAATTCTTTTCTTTAGTCTATATGGCACAGTGCTAACATTTGCCTTTAGTGACTGAGATGCTACCCTTGAGTTCAATTAGTTTCTTGATGTTCTTCAAACTTACCACTGTTTACATTTTCTATCTCCTCTCCCTGCAACTTCCAGACATCTATACATGGGGTTTAGTCTCACTTCCTTTAGGTTTCTGCCCTAAAGTCACCTTATCACTCAATCTTCTGTAACTACCTTCCCTAAGACAGAAACATAACCTGACCCATTATTATCCCTAACTCTGCTTTACTTTTTATCCACAGCACTTAACCACTAGCAAACACTTAACCACTACCAAACACAGCACTTAACCACTACTTAACCACTTACTGTCTTTATAAATTGCATGAGAAAGAGAATTAGCGTGATTGTGGCTTACTTCCAGTCTAGAAAAGATCTTAGCAGGCTATGTGCTAAGTACTGTATTTACTGAATGCCAAACTAAAATATTAAAATGTTTACATAATACATACTAGATAGCGCACATTGTCCTTCCCTGATTTAATCAAGTCTGCCAATATTTACCCTGACAGATTATTTCAAACAGACTTTATGAGCATAAAAATCCAATAACCTCAGTAAATTGCATATCCAGCCGGGCGTGGTGGCTCACACCTGTAATCCCAGCACTCGGGAGGCTGAGACAGGCGGATCGTTGTGAGTTCGAGACCAGCCTGGGCCACAAAGTGAGCTCAAGGCCAGCCTGAACGGCGTAGTGAGACCCTGTCTCAAAAACACCAGGGCTGGGGATCTAGCTCAGCGGTCTAAGCACCTGCCCATCAAGCGCAAGGTCGTGAGTTCAATCCCCAGTGCCGCAAAAAAAAAAAAAAAAAAATTTGCATATCCAGTCCAATTTCCAAGCACATGATCTTCCTGAATCATGGTAACTATGCAATAGTTGCTACGTTAATTAACACATTTCAGCTTCCATTTTCTCACTGAGAAAATGGTGGAATTGTGGGCCAGGAGGAGAACCAAGAAGCAAAGCAGCGCCCTCCAGTGAGTCAGCCAGGGGCAAGGCCAGGAGACAAGCAGAGAGCCATGCCTAGGCCCTCTCTACTCCCACCACAGTAAGCAACTGGCTGATTCAGAGAACATAGGCCAAAATGATAGCAAGTGAAGTAAACAAATAAGTTAATACTTGAACTGTTTGATTGACTTTGCAGGTCTAAAGCCGATAGTCTGAACATCTATTTAGAGGATAACAATATGCAATATAGCAACTATGAGGGATTTCCTTCTGTCTTGTTTTTGAAATCCAATATTGCTGTTTTGCTTTGCTGTTTTGTTTTGTTTTATTCCCTTTAAAGTTAATAAAAAAAGTATACATCAGGAAACAAAAAAAAAAAAAAA
>RJWT010001596.1:0-46737 GCA_004365215.1 Cuniculus paca
TTCAGAGCTGTTTGTCAAAGTAGCTAGCAGTAAGTATCCTAATAATGAGCACTCATCATCTAGTGGTATTTATGGGATTAAACCAAGCAGGTCCTAAAGGCACAAGTAAATTGCATGGGAAAATGATTCACACTCCAGGGATACCTGGTTCTGCCACACTCTATGCCCTTTCTCCTTCACACTTTTGGCTTCATGGGGCATTAATTATGTGAGCAATAAAGAGTTCGCCAGTAATTTTCTTTCCTTCAAACTAGCTGGAGTCAAATTTTGGAGGGAGACAGGAAGTTCCACAAAACATAGACAATAACCAAGAGGTCTGAAGTCTACCTAGAAAATCAGCTTGGTTCTCTGCCAACTCTGAAAACAGGAATAAAGAATTTAATGTATGCGTGCAATCTATGGAGAACAGATAAAGGCTCAACACATTAGAAACGGATTCTCTCTCTAGTCCAGTGTTCTCACTGTAGAGGGAGAAACAGGCACGGACACGATCAGCTAACTCTTTGAGGTGCGTGGTTGAAAAATGGCAAACCCAAGACAAGCATGTAGTTCTCCTGAGCCTCACTGCCATGTGGTGTTTATTGCCTGTGGCACCTGGGGAAAGGGTAGGTCACAGAGGAAAACTTTTTCATTCACTGAAGGCAGATTGTGTTCTCCAAGATAATGTCTTAGCATGCTTCCTGGGGGCGTCTTTTGCAGTAGCAAGGCTCACATGAAGAGGGGTGACAGCAATTGCATAAATAAATTTGGTGGAGGCAATGATATCTTTCATCAGGCCATAACATTTGAATGTGTGCCTTCAAATAAAGCACATAATGATGAAAATTCTGCAGACCTATTCCAGAGACAGCCTGTGGTCCCATGAAAACTAAAATGCGCTCAGCTATAATGAAAAGTAAATGCTTGCTAACTAGCAAGGGTGTTGATTCATTACTTTTTGCCAACTCGCGAGTGAAGAGGTTGGTACATTTTAGTGTTCTGAATATGGAAAAGGAGAAACATCCATACATACATAGAATATAGAGCAGCTGAGTAATTTAATAGGATCCTAGGAATCTAAAGACATAAATGATTGGGTGAGATTTCACCCGCTCTCCTTATTTAATGATTTAGGAACTGAGTTTCAACAAAAGAGAAGTGGATTGGCTGAAGGTGCCTCATTGAATAGGGTCATATTCATCCCTGGGTCAGTTTGTGTCAAAGTGGAGTTGTAGTGTCAAGCGATACTTCTCAAAATTTAATGTGCTCAACCATTCTTGGGGGATCTGGCTAAATGCAGATTCTGATTCAGTAAAATCGAGGCCCGGCCTGAGATTCTGCATTTCTAGCACTCACCAGCAGAAGTTATGGCCTGCAGACACTCAGGTGGACATTGGAATCACCTGCAGAGCTTTAAAAACAGTAATTTTTAAATATTTTTTATTTTACAAAGTTTAAAAGAAAACAAAACAATAAAAACACAACCATAGAAATGATACAGAATTTCAAAACAAGCTGATAGGAAATTAACAATAGTTACTGGATTGCATATCGTTATCTTCAAAATAGTTGCTTAGATTACAAGATACAGGCATGCGAGCAGATCAAACAGTATAAGCAATCACAGTTTCTTTCCCTGAACTAATAGGACCAATAGTACAGTTATCCTAGCTATCTTGTATATGCATGTATGTGTATATATATATATATATATATATATATATATATATGTATTTTTTCCTTCCTTCTTTTCTCTTTTTCCCCACCCCAGTTGTTCTTTCCTTTTGAGCAGTTTTATTCCCTTTCACAGTATCTACTGTAGTTTTTGAATCTTATTTAATCTTTCAGTTTCTTACATGAGGGAGACAATACAATGTTTAAACATGTGAGTCTTATTTATTTCACTTATGAGTATGGTCTCTAGCTGCATCCATTTACCTATAAAAGTCTCAAGTTTATCCTTCTTTATGGCTGAGTGGTACTACATTGTATAAAAAATACCACATCTTTTTTTATCCATTCCTTATTTGATGGGCATTTGGGTTGTTTCCAAGATTTAGCTATTACAAATAGTGCTGCTATAAACATAGGGGCACACGTATCCCTGTGGTATGATGAAAAACTCTGACTTCTAAGCCAGGCATGGTGGTTATAAATATTGCCCTCCAGGAGGGTGAAGCAGGAGGATCACAAGTTCAGCACCACCTGGACCATTTGGTAACTTATTGAGAGTTTATCTCAAAAACACACACAAAAAGGGGCTGGTATGTAGCTTAGTGCAAAAATCCAGGGTTTAATCCTTAGTACTGCCCCAAACAATAAATAAATAAATGAGAAAGATCCAACATAGTGAAACATTAGAAAAACATACCAAGAACAGCATTCTATCCTTTGCAGTGACCTAGATAAATGTGGAGGACATTATGGCAAATGAAATAAGTTCTCACTTATATGTGGAATCTAAAAATGTTGATCTCATTAAAGTAGACAGACTAGAATAGAATCTGAGAAGGGTGGAAACTTGGAGAGAGAATGGTTAGCAGGAATAGGGGTATCAACGAGTAGGAAAACCAGCAACAGATAGTGAGGTTGCACAACTGTGGTCAACAATTAATTGTATATTTCAAGAAAATACAGTAGAAAGGGATTTGAATGCTCTCCACACAAAGAAATGATAAATATTTCAAGTGGTGGATATGTCAGTTATCCTGATATGATTATTATGCCTCATACACATATTGGAATATCACACCATACCCCCAAAATATGAATAATTTTTATGTACCATAAAATTTTTAAAATATTCAAAAAAAATACACATTCTTGAGCCCCATCCCAGAGACTCTGACTCATTTGCTATGGGATGTGACCCAGACATTGGGCTTCTTCAATGTTCCTCAGACGATTCTTTTTTTTTTCTTTTTATGGTATTTATTTATTTATTTTTAAATACAAAATGACTAACATATATATCTTGCCATCATTGAAATAGGGGGAGAGGCTTGGCTCTGGATGTCCTCATCCTACGGCGGCCTCAGCATGGCCCAAATGATTCTAACCTACTACTAAGTCTGAGAATCACTGCTCTGAAATAGTCATTTACTAAGATGATGGCTTTCAGGTAATCTCTACTTTTAGGGAATCTACACCATTTTTGCACCAGTTGAGCTAATTAGAGTCAGTGTAGTAAGGTCAGGCTTGGCAAATTAATTATCAAAATAATTGGTGAGTAAATTGTTCCTCCTGGTAAATACACTTTCTGACTTTGAGAGAACAAATGATTATCTTAATAAACAGTTTCCTATACAAACATTCATAGTGTGTTAAAGGTGATAAGTCAGAGGACTTAGGGAATGTTTGTTCAACATTTATTTCAATATTACAGGAAAACTCTGTTCTTTTTCTCAACAGATTTAAATTCTCCTTTATGGTAATAAGATATTGACTAAGTAGAAATTTAAGTTAATTTTTATGGTGACTATTATGTAAATATGATCAATACCTCTCATGTTATCTGTGCAAGTTATTAATTTGGTGCTTTAATTGTTCAAAGTAAAAAGTGTCTTCATTTTCCTTTAAAACATTTGCCAAAAAGTCTCATAGCTACTGAGTTTAAGTTCAATTTTAACTAAAGCTGAATTTAAGGTACAGCTCCCTCTTCATAGCTATGAGTTTCACATCCATGGATTCAACCAACTGCCAATCAAACATACTTGGAATAAATTTGCATTTGTACTGAATATTTGCAGGTTTTTTCCTTTGTCACCCCTCCCCCAAGACAGCATAAGAATGATTTACAGTGGTGCCTCGGTTCCTGAACTTAATTTATTCCATGATTTTGACAAAGATAGCTATGTTTGTGTTCATGCAGGCAAGATAGCTGCGGTCATATTTGTCATTTGATGTAGAATTTGCAAATGAAAACAAAATTTTGCCAAACATTTTTGTTTGCAAACAAAAGCATTCGTGGAGCGAGGTGCCACTGTATATGGCATCTGCATTGCATTAAGTAGTCTGAATAATGTAGACATGATTTCAAGTACACAGGAGAGTATGTGTAGATTTTATGCAGACACATCATTTTCTGTAATAACTTGAGAATTCACAGATTTTGGTATATTTGGGGAGTCTTGGAAACTCTCTGTGGATAATAAGAGAAGACCCTATTTATAAATTACAGTAATTCATTTCCACTCTGCAGAACGACAATTCCTTTAACCCCATCACATGCTGTCTGTGCACATAGACTTGGACTCAAACTTAAATATGTGGGATTCAGTACTGAACTTTAAACCTGTCTTTTTATCAAGTTTCCACGCTTTAGTTGGGGACATCTGTCCAACTGCAACTCACTCAGCATGAATCCTCGAGGGGAAGAGAAAGGAATTCGAAGGTCTCGTTCCAAAGTTAGTATAACTGACAATTTTTCTTTGGTAATTTAGTAATCATTAAATTATATATATTTTTTCTTCTAGAAGGCATTGAGACTGCTGAAGTGAAATGATTCCAAGTTGAAAAGAAAATAATCCAATGAATAAAATGCAGCAGTGCCTTGATTTAAAAATAAAGACATCTGCTGATAAGCAAGAATTTTGGGGAGGTCATTTTATCTATTCTACCTTGGCTGGAAAACATTAACCTTGGCAAACAAATTAGAATTTAGATCCTATAAGCTACATTTCTTGGGGGTCACTCTCCGACCTTCAGGCTGGCTTTGTACATTGAACTAAACTGTTCATTCAGCAAAACTGGCAGGACTGACTTATGGTTTAAAAGATGTAAAATTTGCTGGCTTAGAAGGTTTAAACCTCCTCCCAAAAACCATAGTATCATGCAGCTTCCTTTAATACCTTGGCAGTAATACCTAGGAAATGCAGAAGCAAAGCATGTGCCCTCGAAAGGCAAAATGGTTTGATTTTCCTGACACTGGGAGCTCTCTACCACATGCTCCAGGAAGATGTGGCAGGTATAATCTGCAGCTTAACAGTGCCCCAAAGAATTTACATCCTAATCTCCAGAGCCTGTGAATATGTTAGATTACATGGGGAAAATTGGTGATGGAATTAAAGTTGCAAAGCAGCTGACCTTGAAAGGCAGACTTTATTTATCCTGGATTATTTAGGTGGGCAGCATGTAATCCCAAGGGTCGTTAAATATGGAAAAAGGAAGCAGATTGAGAGAATCAAATAGGTAGAAATGTAAAAAGGACCTAACCTGGTATGCTTTGCTTTCAAAATGACCAAAGGGGCTATGTCTCAGTCAGTTTTCTGTTGCTATGATAGTACACCATAGACTAGGAAATTTATAAAGGACAGAGGTATATTTAGCTTTAGTTCTGTAAAATCTAAGAGCACAGCAGTAGCACCTGCTCAGCATCTAGCAAGAACCTTGTTGCTAAGCCGGGCGTGGTGGCTCACGCCTGTAATCCCAGCACTCGGGAGGCAGAGACAGGCGGATCGTTGTGAGTTCGTGACCAGCCTGGGCTACAAAGTGAGCCCAAGGCCAGCCTGAATGGCATAGTGAGATCCTGTCTCAAAAACAGGGCTGGGGATCTAGCTCAGTGGTCTAAGCGCCTGCCCGGCAAGCGCAAGGTCGTAAGTTCAATCCCCGGTGCCACAAAAAAAAAAAAAAAAAGAATCTTGTTGCTGGTGGGAATTCTCTATGGAGTCCTATGGTACAGGGTGTGGCGTGGTGAAATAAAGCAAGCTTGCCAACTGGTGTCCCTCTTCCTCTTCTTATAAAGCTGTTTATGCAATCATGAGGTCCCATATTCATGATTTCAGCTACTCCTAATGTCCTTCTCCAGATTTCATTCACATATGACTTTCAGGATTAAGTTTCAATATGTATTCTTGTGGGGACAAACACTCAGACTACAGCAGGCCATGAGCCAAGAAATGTGGGCAACCCCAAGGAATTGCACTGAACAAGGAAACAGATCCTGCTCTGGACCACCCCCCTCCACGTTGCAATTCTGCTGACACCCTGACTTTAGTCAGGTGACACAGTGGACTTATGAGCTTCAGACTGATGAGTTAATAAAAGCGTGTTATTATAAGCCACCAAGTTTTTGATTGTTATAACAGCAATAGCTAACAAATCCACAAGAAAACTGAATTCTGCCAGTTCTTAAATATTTCACAGAGAACTTAGGAAAATCAACCTTTTTCTTTTTTTTTTTCCTAGCTGGATGGAGATATAATTGATAATGAAAGTGGTGTGAAGATGACAGGTGACAGCATGATGTTTTGATATACATACACATCATGAGGGGTTAAACACAAAGTCTACCTCATATACTTATTTTGTATGTGTGTCTAGGAAGAATGCTTGTATCCACTCTTCATGAATTTTGGGGATAATTATCTACTAAAAGATGACATTTCAGTCAGTGATGGACCAAGGGCACAATAGTGGTCCCATCCAACCTAGGTGTGTAGCAAGTTTTTCTCATCCAGGCTTATGTGAGTATGCTCTGCAGTGTTCACACAACACTGGAATCATCTAATGACACATTTGCCAGACTGTATCCCAAGTTGGTTTACCCTGCGTGATTGTTAAGGAAAATTATGTTAAGAAATGTTTATGTAGATGGATGTCACAGAAAATCCCTCTTGATACAATTCTGTCTACCTTTTCCATGACATCTCTGTTTCTCTGTGTTTACATGCTGCCCATTGTTAAGTGTCTGGTACTTATATTTCCTCACTCCTTCGTGCCTGTCCTCTTCTTTCACCCTTCTCCTGAACTGTGGGCCTCCTAAGAGCTTGTAGTTGAACACCTATGGATCTCTCATGTGTTATCCTTCTCATGGCACATGTTTATCAATGCACCTAGCCAACTGTTCCTGGATGAATTTCCTACATGTCTTTCCCCCTGACTGTGTTAGGAGATAGGATTTGTCTCTCTCTTGATATCCAACACATTAGTGATCACTCTGTCTTTTGCACTTGACACATTATATTGAATATCTACAATGTACTAGACAGATGGGAAATACTGTATTCAGTTCATATTTACTGTAGATAATGGAAAGTAAAACATCTGGATAGTTACACAAAATATAAGAATTGAGGTCAGATTTGTTTTAGAGTTAAGAGTCTTATCTCACATATGAAAGCAGTATAATAGATAGAGGAAGAGTTCAGCTCTACAATTAATCAGGAGTTGGGTACTTGGTAAATCTGGGGGTCACCCTTACTAGTTCGTGATTGTGGTGGATTAACTAATGGTCAATTTGTCACAGCCAGCTGAACTGAATCAGTGCACTGGGTGTGGAAAGCCCACCTGAGGATTGTTACCAATAGCATAATGGGAGAACTGAAGGGGAAGAGGGTGTGCTGTTCATTCTCCTGGGGAAGCGTTTCATGCTGGTTTTCCTTGTATGAACTCAGCTGTTCTCACTGTCAGAGAGCTCTGGGCCTCACTGTCACTGAGGATGGCTGCACTTCTTTTCAGGGAAGTTTTGATCCTTACCTTGAGCATCGCTTCCTGGCTCCGGTGCAGATCTCTCAGCCTGCGGGTACAGATCCTTCATCTCACTGGCACAGACTTTCTAGCTTCCACCACTGGCTTTTGGGCCTTCCCAGAGCAGATCCTTGATCCAGACTTGTATGAGATACTGTTGTGGGCTCGAGGCCTCCAGCTGGACTTGCGGAGGACATTACTCTGGGCTCTAGGTCTTCAGCTGAACTCATGCAGGACATCGCTGTGGAATTCAAGTCCTCAGCTAGATTCTTTGGGTCTCTAGTATGTGGACAGGTCCCTTGCACTGTTCTGCATTTGACTTTTTGAGTGACTATTATAAAATAATTTTATAAATTGTATGTCCTGTATTAAATCTATTCCCTTGCAATTCCTGACTGCAACAGTGATCTTATGGAATTTATATAATTTAGTTCTCAGGGTTACTTTTTCTTCAAAATGTGGATAATAATGACATAAAGCACAATGGTTTTCACAAGAAAACAATGAGATAATCCAATATCAGTTCTAAGATTCCTGTCAATTAAGACCCAAAGCACAATGTGTATTAAAAGTTATAATTCAATGCAATGGTTTACTAGATTTGGATTAGGCTGTAAGAAGTAATTAGGTGGTAAAGGTAGGGGCTTCTTGAGTGGATTAGTGTCCTCATCATGTGAGGACACATTGAGACGATGGCTGTCTTTGAAGCAGGAATCAGGTCCTCTCCAGACATCAAATCCACCAGCACTTTGATCTTGAACTTCCTAGCATGCAGAACTGTGAGAAATAAATTTCTGTTGTTTATAAGCCACACAATGCATGTGATTCTGTACGGCAGCCTGAATGAACTCAGACAGAAATTGGTACTGGAAAGTGGGGGTGCTGCTGAAACAGGTAACTGAAAATATGGAAGCGGCTTTGGAGCTGAGCAATGACTGGAAGTTGGAGCTACATTTCCATGTGTGCAGCATGAAGGGTAACTGTGGGGCCAGAAAGAAAAGAGGAGAGAAGTAGAGCCAGCCTCTGCCTTCCTAAGGAAGACCTAAGTAACCTGGAACAGAGTGTTGGGAGGACCGTGGATGATAAGGTCCGTTCTAATGAGATCACAGATGAAATGAAGAATGGGTAATAAACATCAGAAGACACACACTCATTGTTTTAAAGTGGTAAGGAACTTGGCTGAATTTTACTTATGTTCTAGAGTTATGTGGATGGTAAACCTTTGAAGCAATGAAATTGAGTATTTGGCTGAGGGAATTGTAAGTAAAGTCTCAAAGGGTGACCTGACTCTTCATGATCACTTACAGCAAAATAAGAGAGGAAAGAATTGGAGACGGAATTGCTAAACACATATGTACAGAATTTAAGCATTTGGCAAACTTTCAGGCTATCCATGTTGGAAAGAATAAGAGAGGCTGTTCAGGAGAGAAGACCAAATATATAGATAGCAAAGCAAGCTTTCAATAAAGAGATTATTGCAGGCATGGACCATGGATTTAATCGGCCACCCTGGCAGAAAAACTACCAGTTTAAAATTTCAACAGAATGCAAGAATATGGTATTTGATGTGACCACATGGCTGGACATACCAGAACACTTAAATAAAACCCCTGCGTGACCTTGACAATGAGGCTGCAGAAGTTGAAATATTATTATACATTACCACCTTGCAGTCTCTAAATGAATCACTCAGAGTTATCAGCAATTATCTCCTCTATGAATATCATTCCTTAGAGAAAAGAAATTTATTAGGGCTAGTAGAAACAAGTGTTCAGTTAATTTATTTGGGGGACTTAACCAGCTGTTTTATTTCTACACAGGAAATGAAAAATATAAAAAGCTCATGTAGTTATGTTTGAGAAGTCTGGTGAGAGAAAAGTCAACTGAATCTTTCTCTCTTCTGTTCTTTCATTTTCTTCCTTTCTTTTTTTCTGAATACTGGGGATTGAACTTAAGGGTTTCACACTAAGCACAGTCCCAGATCATTTTTAATTTTTATTTTTGATACAGGATCTCATTAAGTCACTAAGTTATCCAGCCTGGGCTCCAACTTGTAATCCTCTTGCCTCCACCTCTCAGATTGCTGAGATTGAAAGTGCACCACCATGTCTGGCTCAGTTTTTTATGTAATAAAATCTGTCATTGTTGATTTTTCTGGATGCTATTTAGAATAAAAGTAGGCAATCTACTTCTAGCTGACTGGACACACATCTAAAGACATTACATTTCCATTGTAAAATTAATAATGGTCTCCACCATCAAATACAAGCTCTTGAAAGATGTGAGGTCCTTGCTAGGCACAATGTGCGGGGCAAACACAGGCGATACAGGGGCTTGAGTCCCAGGAATTAGCATCACAGAAGGTGCTAAGTCCACAAGAGTGAGATGACCATGGCAACTGTCTACTCAGTGTGTCATAGGGGTTTCAAGGAGGGAGAGTTTCCAGTGTGCCTTTGGAGTAGGAATGAAAGTTTCATTGCTTGAAGCACAAATAAATAGTTCTTAAAGGAAGAGTGGGATTTTAAGATGAGAAGAAGTGTAAAGGAGGGGTAACTAACCACTTATTGCGCACCTACTATCCACAGGACATTATACTAGGGTTTGGCATGTTCTAGGAAAGGACCTCAAATAGGTCTGATGCTGGACCTTGCTGAGGGAGGCCGTGATCGAGACACTGGGCTTCCACTTTATTCATCCTCACAGTAACTGCAGAAATTCCTTGGTATTGTAAAGGATTTGTTCCAGAATGGATCCCATAACCTACAAATGGAGAACTCCCTTATATAAAATGGAGCATTTGCATAGAAGCTATGCACATCCTGCAGCATACCTTAAATCGTATCTATATGACTCCTAATCCACAATACAGGGTCAATGCTATGAAAATAGTTATACTCTCTATTAAGGGAATCATGACAAGAAAACCTCAGCATATGCTCAGTTCAGGTGCAACTATTTTTCTGGGTATTTTTGATCCAGGGTTGTTGGCACTCCAGGTATGCAGAGTAAACAGTACTCAGGAATGGATTGGGGTTATAGTGCCTTGGTTACCTGTGCATGCTGGACAGGTAGTTTAGCTAAAGTTGGTAGATGTATATAACTTGTGACAGGTGACCAGGTATGGAGTCAGAGTTTATGAAGCCCTGAGTCAAAAATTTACAAAGATCTTCCCACTAGGGAATCTTCTCCCTGAGCAGGTGGTGTGGCCTATAAACACAGATCTCCCTGGAAATGATGGAGCATAAGACGCTATGTGGCAGCACCCCATGGCTGTAACACATTCCTGTATGTGTTTATCAGCTTTCTATCACTGCGACAAAATACCTGAGAAGATCATCTTGAAGGAGGTTTATTTTGGCTCACAACTTCAGAGGTTTCAGTCCATGGTTACTTGACTGTCATTTCAGTGCCTATATTGAGGCAAAGACATCACAGGGGTTGAGGGAACATCAGGGGCCAAGGGACAACATGTACCCTTCAAAGCCATGCCCTTGGTGATCTGCTTCCTTCAATGAGTGCCAGCTTTCAGAGTTTCCATCATTGCTCAATAGCACCATTGACTGGGGACCAAGATTTCTACACATGAACTTGAAGCCATCCCAGACTCACCTGTATCACTCTAGTTTTGCTATTGAAAAATCACTAACTGTGCCACCTTGATTCTTTTCATTAATTACTTTGCCGTTTCACTGTAACTATCATGCCTCTGAATTATTCTACTTTATCTACACAAAAGTGCCCTATCTACTACTATTGGCCAATAGCCAAAGGCCACTAGGAACATCCTTATAATCAACAAAGGTACATTTATGATTTGCCACAGCAAAGTCGGAGCCCATGAAGCATCTCAGAAGGGAGGATGTTAGGGGACAAATGCAGTCCGATCTCTCATTAGGACATGATGTGCAAATAGACTTGCTGCTGCACTAGTTTTTTGGCAGAATATTTTGGAACATATAGATGTCAATGAACACTCATTCAAAGAGTTTAAATTCAGAAAAGGTGGGATAAGCATCTTGCCTTGTGTTTGGTACAGTTTCATTTGTTCTGTAAATCTGATCTTTGTGACAAAATGTGGTTTGGGTTTCAGGCCTCAGTTTTCCCTTCACAACTTAGCTGTGAGGAGGGCAATTCTTCATCTTCTGGCTACTTACTCAGAAAGTGGGCCTTGGAGAGGTTAAGTATGTGCTGAGTGATACCTTGGCCTTGAGTCACAGCAAATAGCAGGTCTGTGTGAAGCCTTGGCAGAGGCACAGCAAATAGTGTGAGGCCATCGGAAGGTGATGCCAAGGGAGTTTGGAAGAGGGCACATCAAGCATCATGCTTGGGAGCCTTCATTTTATTCCCTAGGAAATGCCAGGCCACTGAAGGTGTTTGGGCAGAGCTGACAGGGCCAGAACTGGAGGTCAGAGCTATACATCCCAGAGGTGCAGGGGTCAGGTTGAGAGAGAGATAGAAGACTGATCACTGACATTATTGCTGAGCATTCTCTAAGATAGATAATTACATCTTAGAGAAAAGAAAAGAACAATCCAATGTTGAAGTCACTAATTCAGTGTCACATTATCCTGCCTTTTGTGTTATCATTTCTGGTGGCAAATTCTTACCCTTTTTTTCTTTTTTTTAAGTGAAATTAGCCTGTGATTCTTAATGCTGAGACGTGCTCCATGGGACCGTGTACCTACAGCTTCAGCACAGCTCAGAGCTCTGTAAGAAATGCAGATTCTCAGGCTCCACACAGACCTGCTGACTCTGGGAAGATCTGGGAGGTAGAGGTCCAGTGATCTGTGTTTTAACAAGTTCTACAAGTGTTCTGATACACACCTGGTGTGCATCAGACTTTGAGTACACATAGATCTTGACAAGAGTTAAGCTGCTTAAATAAAATCAAATCCCTTCCTATCTTAACCAACTCAGCAGCATTCATGGCTGTGACATTAACACCATCCTTGCAGTTCTATCCAGCCTTGTTTGGTATTAAAATATCTCATTCCATGTCTTGGGAAATATTGAAAGCCACTAAGTACAATCAGAAAGTATCATTTCATAAATTTACAAATCATAGCAAACTCTTATTTCTTTTTATTAAACAGAAAGAGACAGAAAAGGAAGACACCTTGAGAAATTACATGCATGCTAATTGTGGCCTGTAGCTTCCCTGTGACAAGGTTTTATTTTGAAGCCCTTTACGACTTTTATTAGAAACAAGACCTTTTTGTTACTGTTTGTTGCCCCAGGAGTTTTAAAAGAACTGATTTTCTGTCAGAAAAGGTTGGAATCAATTGCAGTCTTCCCTTCTAGATAGTGCTAAAACATTTATTTAAGAGTTTAGCTGCTTGCCCAGCCTTATCTGTATTCTGAATGGCTTGTCCAATGAAATAAAATTCATTCATGCCTTTGCTCTCTGTGTTATTGACAAAGCACACACTTTATGTGACTCACAGCCAGAATCTTGTCTTCTAGGAAAACTTCTCTCTAAACTTGTCTGAAAGAATTATTTTATTATATTTTTTTCATGCCAGCTCAAGAACACCTCAGTGGGAAATTCTAGGGGTGAAGAGGAAATAGCAGGAGGGCCTATTGACTGAGAGGGGTTAAACAGACCAATGGTCAAAAATTAGAGGGACTCCTTTCTCTGACCCAGGTTCTTCATCAGTGTCAGGGTTGAGCAACCTTTCTGAAATAATGAACCCTGTCTTTTACTCCTTCTAGGAGGCTTAGTTGCTTATTTGCATTTATAGATACAATAGCATTTTAAATGCATTGGTTAATGCTGTATGCACAAATATGCTAAAACTAAACATAAGGTTTTGTATAATTAATATTTACTAATGCTTAAAGTATTTAAAGTACAATACAATGGACACAAAATATAGTTTTCTTTCTTATTTTTAATTGACACATGATAATTGTAATACTGATTGGAAAATAGGGACAACAACGAAAACAACAAAAACCTCCCATCAAACTGTCAAACGACCAACACAATGGCAGGTGTAAGTCCATACCTTTTAATAATAACCTCGAATGTAAATGATTCCTCCTTAATTAAAAGACACAGAATTGCCAAGTGGATAAAAACAAACAAACATACAGAACACAAAACAAGTCCTAACTGTATGCTTCCTGCAAGAAACTCATTTCATCTGTAAGGACATTGTTATGGCTTGTATCTAGATGTCCCCTCAAAGTCTCATGCACTCATAAGTGAGGCTTCTTGGACCTGGTTGGATCTAGGGTGTGTGATACTGAGATTAAGAGTGTATGGCACTAAACTAGGCAATGATTGGAATAAACATAGTTCTGGGTGGCACCACCCAAAAGGCTGGCATCCTGGGTGTGATAAAAGGGAAAGGCAAGCTGGCTGCTGCTGCTGCTGCTTGCTCCTTACTGCTTTCCACCTGCCATGCAATAGACTGTTTATCCTCTTCTCTGCCCCTTTGCTGTGCCACCCCGCTTTGGAGCCAGTTGATTTTGGACTAAGCCTTTGCAAACTGTAAACTGAAACATGTCTTTCTTCCTTAACCTGTGGGTGTTGTATATTTTGCCTTAGCAATGAGAAAGTAACTAAGAGAGATTTACACACTAAAAGTGATAGAATGGGAATAGAAATCTCTTCCTGGTTCTTCATCTGATAATAGTTCAGTTTTATTTGTTGTATCTTTTACTATTTGCCAAGAGCTTTATATATCATTTCTTAACCCAAAAGCCACCTCATGAAGCAAACATTCCTGATTTACACATTAGGAGTCTAAAGAAGATTCATGCGAATGAAGGATTGAGCTAAGATTATACCCATCTCTAAGCAGCCCTTTCTAGCATAGTACCAGGAAGGCACCATCTCTGTGTGTAAGGGAAGCTGCTCCCTGATCTCCTAGGGATTGCTGGGGTCACCACAGCCTGTGCTGCAGGGGAGGGAGGTTAAAGGAGATGTGGCATCTTCCTGAATCCCTGACTTTTCAGTGTGAGTATCCTTAACACTGGGCAAAAAAGATCATTTCAGTCTTCAGAACTCTTTCTTAGAAAAAAATTACTATTTTTTTAAAAAGAGACATGAGAAGGACTTCTTAGAGGCAGATACAGGACACATTCAAGAGTCAGGTTTAGCAATTTTCTTGATACTAAGTCTCTGAGCAGGCACATAGTTTGTAGCAAAACATCCTGCACCTGTACAAGTATTTTTTGAAACAGCCAATGGGACCACGCATACTGAAGAAGGTGAATGTGTTTGTGGGTAAGAAGACTGGAGAAATGAGAGCCCAGGGTGGCTGAGGACATCTCTTTGTCGTGTACATGAAGAAAATTACCTTGTGGAGGAAAGGGTTTCTGAACAACATCCCTACCGAAGCAAACTGTAAATACAGCGGACTGTTAAACATAGCTACTGCAAACTATCCGGAAGGCAGCTCATTAAATAATTAAGTGTTGTTTACAAATTAAGTCAAGTAAGTGGTACCTAGCTAAGGATCCAAACAGTGAAGAGTAAAACAGAACTTAACTTTCCATCATTGAGAAGATGATAAGTGTGACCAGAATAGTATTTATTTTTACAAGTCCACTGTCTACCCAGTGAAGACTACAGGGATGACTCTGCCAGAGGTCAGGGTCCAAAAACATGCTGTGCCATGTATTTTCTCTCTTGCTGTTTCCTGAGAGTCTCTTTGATGCTGACTATCTTAGTCTGTTTTTGCATGACTATAATAAAATAGCTAAAGTGAGATAACTTATAATGAAAGAAAATTGGTTTAGCTTATAGTTTTGGAGCCTAAAGTCCTAAACAGCACTGACTGTTACCACTATCTCAGTCCCTTCTCTGCTTAGCACCTCTGGCTAATAGGAGGCTTCTTTCATTTTTTCAGCTCCCCAAGTCTAAGATTGTTCTTCATGTGCTCTTACTGGGGCTCTGCTGAGAAGACAAGAGTAACAACTCCCTATGGTGGGACTTTGTCCTTCTGTCCTATTTTTATAGGAAACTCCTGCCAGTCATGGTCCAGCTTCTTTCAAGCAGGTGACAGTTAGGTCCCTGGGTTCCTTCAGGAGCATCACTCTTTGTCACTCACAGCTTTAAGGACTCTTACATCAGGAAATGATGAGGAACTGACAGCCTGGTACTCAGAAATCAGAAAGGGAACCAGGCATTGCGCATGCCTGCAATCACAGCACTCCGGGAGGTTGAGGCAGAAAGATCATAAGCTTGAGCCCTACCTGGGCAACTTAGCAACTTAGAGTAGGCGTTGGTTTTTCTGATTGCAATCTTAAAAAAGAAGCCTGTTACTCCTGATTCCCACCCTGGGGCTCGAGGGGCTGAGATGGTAAACATGCCAGTGTTTTCCAGCAGGGAAGCTGGATGTCAACAAGGGTTGGCTTATCTCACTATAACATCAGACTACAAATGACTAAAAGGACAAAGAGTGAAGATCATCATTGACCTGTGAGCCATTGGTGGAACTAGTGTGATGGTTGACTGACTTCTGCTTTTGGGGTAGGCAAATATCTTGTACAGTGAATAAGATTTAAAAGTTCTTAGAGCTGGGCATGGTAGAAACACACCTGTAATCCCAGCTCTCTGGGAAACTGAGGCAAGAGGCTCACCAGTGTGAGCATAGTTTGGGCAACTTAGCAACTTAGTGAGACCCTGTCTCAAAATAAAAATAACACAACAAGGGATATAGCTCAAGGCAAAGGTCCTAGGTTCAATACCCAGTACTAAAAAAAAAAAATTAAGAAAGCATCATGTTTATATATATTTAGATTGCATGTGAGAAGAGAAACTCATTTAAATCCACAGCCATGTAGTTTGGCTTCTTGAGATTTCTTTAGGGAACACAAAGCCCCTTTTAAGGTAAAGACTGGGTCTCAGTGCTTCAAAGATATCATTTCTATTATCTTCAGCAGCACCACAAACTGGTTTTCATTTCCATTTCTTAGATGAGAAAGGTAGGCTTGGGACTTGCTAACCAGTGGCTGCATTCTGATGATAGCTAAGGTGCCTGGTCCACACTGGACTGAGCTAGACTGCCCTTTTAGGAAGAAACCATCCATCAAGGCAGCACAGAGCTTACAAACAGGTGAGTTCCTAGCATTGGGGAGATCTGGGGGTGGAAGAGAGATCAGTGAATGGCACAGAGGGTCTGAGGACACTGTCCTTGGTAAAATCTGAATGGAGACCTTGGTAGAAAGTGCCACCTGACTCCAGGGCTAGGGCAAGAAGAGTACAGTGGGAACCCATGACATCGTGTTGTTCAAGAGAGTGTAAAGGTTATTAGAAAACAAGAGGGCCACATAAAAAGACAGACACCAGCTTAGTGGAATTCTTATGGGCTAAATCTGGAACCATGTGGGCATCCAACTGAGTAAAATCAGAACCATGAATCAATAATGGTAATAAACACACACAAAGGTAAAGCTTTGTCTTATCATAGAGGACCGAATGAGTGGAAAAGACATGAAGGAGGCAGAAAATCATCAAATTCATAATAAATTTGTTAAAGTTAACAATGGATTATAAAAATAGATTGAAAGTTTGAGGAAGAATGAGTATCCCACCCTACCTATGAGTTCTTCATCCTCTGATTCAACCAACTGCAGGTCGAAAATATTTGAAAAAAAGTTACACCTGTATTAAACACACCTGGGCCTTTATTCCTTATTGTATTACTTAAACAATATAGTTGGACCACCATTTCCATAGCATTTACATTGTACTAGGCATTATAAGTCATCTAGAGATGATTTAAAGTATGCTGAAAGATGCACATAGATTATGTTCAAATTACTGTGTCATTTTATATATGAGATAAAATGGATTTTGGTATCTGTTATAGCCCTGAGATCAATCCCCTATGCATATTTTACTCTCAAAGTTTCCCTTCACAAAGTATGTTTTCATTAAGATGGAGAAATAATTAACTTTACAGTCAGCAGAGAAACCTGGCAGGTACTACTGCAAACCAAATGTTTGTAATTAACCTTATAAGTAAAGGAACAGCCTGATCCTATCAGGAGTATTAAGAACCACTAATCTAGTAGGGGAATTAATCCCTTATCTTGGTAGGACACTTATAACTGCCCAAGGTAAGAGTTAAAATGTAGTAATGTAAAGTTCAAATTCATATCTACCTGACTTCAAAGAGGAATCCACTTCTGCTTTATTTCCCCTACATCCTGGGTGAAAAACGTGTTGCTGATCTATGACTGTCTTATCAGTAGATTGGTTGGGCAGGGCAGACAATGAAATAAGAAGATATTCTTGATGTTCTAGAAGTGACTGGGTGGAAAGAAAGCCACCACATGGCCTGGAAGGTAGCAAAGAAGCATCCAGGCTTTTTAGAGACAGACATGTCCTACTCTTCCACATTTATCTCCTCGGGACTGTCTGACTCTGTAGGAAATATGAAAAGAACATCGTGAAAATTCATTGCCTATCAGACAACGTACTGAGCTGTAATGAGGATTTACTGGAAGACGCATCAAGTCACAAACTAGATGCAGCACAAAGGATGGGAAGTTAATTATATGGTCAATTGCTCATCCATATTTACACAGTGATATTACAGGATTATTTTCACCTTACAAAACAAATCCATTTGGATAAATCAATATTATTTCCCAACACACTCACTCCACTAAGGGACCAAATAAAAAAAAAGTACTGAGACTGGGGCAGATCTAATACATTTCTAAAAAAATAATTGGACAGTCTCAAATCCAAGAATATCCCTTAAAGAGAAAGTCTGCTTAATAAGTATTTGATAGCACAGAATGCTGCTAAGGATTTCAGAGGGCCCCAGAGGGAGTCTGTGAACCTCCTTAATAGAAAGTGATTTTGCTCCATAGGGAGATCTGGACGAGAAGTTTTAACATTTTTTAGTTGTAAATTAAGTCATTCTTTGCACTTGGGATTAACTCAGCAAAAATGTTTAGAGAAAATAAATGTCCTTAACATGGGCAAAGCCAATGACTTAACGATTTGTTCAAATGCTTGGCACCTGTATCCATTTCCCCCCAGCTATAGAGAGCCTCATTTATTTCCGGTGGCTGAGGAAAGATGTATTACACACAACTAAATTATATAACTGAAGTCTGAGTTTTAAAAAGTATTTTGAATATAAATCTTCCTGAAATGATTTTTGTCTTTCTCTGTACTTTCTAATGGACTTTGTAGGTTACAGATCAACCTGTTCCTTTCTTTTTCCCACTTTTCCTCCTTTCCTTTCTTTTTATCCCTCCCCTTTTCTCCTTCCTTCCTTCCTTCCTTCCTTCCTTCCTTCCTTCCTTCCTTCCTTCCTTCCTTCCTTCTTGACTCTAGGCCCAACAATAGGTACCTCGGTGGATCATCTAAGCATGAACTGCATGTAGGATTTGGTCCAGGCTAAGGATCCTGAATCAAGGAAACCCCTAGGTATGGTTAGAAAAAAAATTTGGTTAATGATAGCAATCAGACAATGCTGCTAACAATTTTAGTATGATCGGAAACACTGCAAAAAGATGGGCAGTAGGGATCTAAGGTCTGGCATGGAAGGAAGAAGAAAAATATGCAGATGTGACTCAGTTGGAGGATTTCTTTCTGCAACTGTGTTCAATCACAGAACCCAGGATCCTCCCAACACCCCTGCATCAGGATTTCTGCTCTGTCCTCTCAAAGCACTGATTGACCACATCTATTTCATCATCTTGCTTTGCTAGACTCCAAGGCATCACAAAAAGTAGAGGGATACAGAAGGCTGATCAGGGTGAGAGTGAGACACAGATTCAATGTGGGTGTTCCAGGACACCATTCTTTAGGTTCCCACTATCCCCCCAAATTTCTTTCTGCTTGAGTCTCTTCAATTACCTATTGTTTTAGGATATATATAAGTCACTTACAAGTCCTGTCTTTCCCTTAGTATGATTCCCACACAAATGTTTGCCACTTCTACCATTCCTCTTAGTCTCTCAATGTGTTCTGCTCCTCAGGATCCTGTCTTCCACCCTGACCTCAGGCCTATCCCAGTCCTCTTGGTCCTGTCTTATTCCTAAAAATGCACTGCCATTATTTTTTCTGGCTCTTTCCAATGGCAGTGCTGTAGGAGTTTTCTCTTCATAAGACACTGAAGCCCTGCCCCAGGGCATGGTAGGGACTGTGGGTGACACCTGGGAGGTACAAAGGCAGGTGAGCCAGGGAGAGGAAAACAATCTGACAGGAGTCACAGGATGTCCCACAGGAAGCACACTGTCCTTATCAGTGAACTGCACGATCGTGGAGATTGCTTAGGGACTTCCAAAGAACCATACCTGTGGTCCACAAAGCTAGATTACAAGGTTGCCTCCTTCGCTAACATCACAACTCCTAAAAAACTCATTTTTCTTCTTTTCCCACAAACCTCCACTTAGTGCATCTCCAATCCAATTCAAACTATAAAAGACCTGAAGATGGAGGGAAAATGTGGGGGAGGAGAGCAAGAGCAGGTAAGGCTATGGATTAGGGGTCCCAAGCCCTGGGCCTATTAGGAACTGGGCTGTACAGTAGGAGGTGAGCAGTGGTCCTGTAAGTAAAGTTTCATCTGTATTTCCAGTCCCTCCCCATCACTCTGCCTCATCTTGGTTACTTTTCTCTCATTGCTGAGACAAAATATCCAATGCCCCAAATTAAGGAAGGAAACATTTATTTAGCTCACAGTTTGTGGAGGTTTCAGGCCATAATCAGCTGGCTCTAAGGTAGGGTGACATGGTGAGGGACAACTTTAAGGTGGTGGAAGACAGCAAAAGCAACAAGAGCAAAAATGAGGAGAACAAGCCTCTTTTTCTCCCTTACACTGTATGCAGGTTACCTGCCCACACCATCTCTGTGCCCTCTCGCACAGGCTCAGAATTCTTACAAAGTATGGACCCAGGCCCTTTGCTGAGTCACTCAGTTAAATTTATAAGCTTCTCAAGTTGACACAATGAACAACATCCTACAGTGGGAAGGGCATGTCCTCTACACCCCAGGATGTAGAATTGTTGAGTTAGTTAAGCTTCTAGCTTTTCCAAATCGACACAATGAATGATGGCCTAGAGTGGGAAAGGCATGTCCTCTACACCCCAGGATGTAGAACTGTTGAGTTAGTTAAGCTTCTAGACTTCTCAAGTTGGCGCAGTGTATAAATCATTATACAGCTCCTGTCAGAGGTGCAAGGCACTAGATTCTCCTAGATGTGTAGACTCTGGTGTGAACTGCACAGGCACGGGACCAAGGACAGTCCTTTGAATCATCCTGCAACCATCATCTACTTCCCACAGCTTATCCTCCTTGAATTCACTCCCTAGTGCCAAAAAAGTGGGGCATCAGGATCATATTGATGATACCTGAGCATGGAGGAAATGAGAAGCTTGGAATTGGGTATGAGATCAAAGTTTTGAATAAGGCTCACCTGGACTTTTCCCACCTGAGAACAACCTTCCTGGAAAGCAGAAACAATGACCTACAGGGCTGACCATGCTTGTGGAATGGAGCACCAGTAATTAGGTACAAATCTAGTGACCAGAAGAAGAAATAAGATTGCTTTCTTTTTGTAGCATCTTAAGTTCAAACAGCCCCCAAAACTAGTTACTGGTTTGTGTTTTGATGCTCACCCTGGTTGAATTAGTCCTTCAGCATAATTAGAAACAGGAACCATTTGAAATAAAAAGAATTTGCTGTAACTGCAGGAAAATTCATAAGTAACCACATAGTACCACATAGAACTGTGAAAAGAGCAAAGATTTCCAGGCTAACCCATTTAGGTACAAATTTGAAATCTGTGACTTTTCAGTTATGTGACCTTGAGCAAATCCCTTCAATTTACCTTACTTAGTTTTCTAAGGGAAGTAATAATTCTCATTTGACTGGATGACCATGAAAACCAAATACTGTCATAATTGTTTTATGCACAAGTATTCAGTCCCTGTTCATTTATTTCCATTCCATAAACTCCTAGTTGCAATGAACTTAGGAAGATAAGAACTGGACTTCCCTGTACCTGCATTTTTACAACCTGTATTTATCTCTTTATTTTAATTGAAGAGTAACACACATCTAGAATGAAATTAATGTATATGAATGCACTTGTTCTGGTTATTAGATTTTATCTATTGCTTTCATTTGTTTGTTTTTTGAGACAGGGTCTCACTACGCAGTTCAGGCTGGCGTTGAACTCACATTATAGCCCAGGCTGGCCTCTCACTGCCTTAGTCTTCCAAGTGCTGAAGGACTGGGATTATAGGCATGTACCACCATGCCCAGCTCAGATTATCTGTTATGAAGTAACAAACCACCACAAAATTTAATGATTAAAATCAACATGTTATTTTCTCTCAAGTTCCTGTGAGTTGACCACATGCAATTAAGTGATTTTCTCCTGTGTTCCCTCACTTAGGTATGACCAAGGTGTGCCTGGGGTTGCAGGGATCTGAAGACTTTTTCCTGAAATACCTGATACTTGGGTTAAGATGGTAGAAAAATGGGGCTAACGTGCATCTCTCTCCTCTGAATACTCCATAGAGCTATCTTGGGCTTCCTCATGGTATGGCGGTCTAAGAGTAGCCAGACTTTACTAGTATTGGTTTTCTCCGGAAAAAACATTTCAAGAAACCTGGGTGGAAGTTGTGAGCTCTCAAAAATCCCAGGATGGCTGGTTCATTGAATCTATTGCATGAGAAATTTACTACAGTCACCTTTTCAACACAGGGTAGAAAAGAACGTGTGCTCATCTTTGATCTAGAATAACACCCATGTAATCACCATGTTGATAAATGCATAGGATACTTCCTCTCATCTCTTCGCAGACAATTTTTCTCTGTTCCTAGTGACAATCATTATCTGATGTATTTATTTTTAATATTTATCATTATCTAAAATGCATACTTCTGAATCTAATAGATGGCTTTTAAAATGTCCTTTTGATTTGGTGCTAAATAAATTGTGCATAAACTCTAATTAGAATCCATAAAGTACCATTTTATGATGTCACTCAGCAACTCAATACTTTATGTAATTCCTTAGTGAATATAAAACCAAATCCAGACTTATTAGCTTGGTTTTTAAGACCTTCCATGTACATAAAGAAAACATTTTGAATACTAATGGAGGTATTTCTTTTTTTGCACTTTCTTTTATCTTTGCTATATTCATTCAGGGCTGTCTACTGCCCTTAAAACAGAAGTTGATTAACTTTTTCTGTAAAGAGTCCAATAATGAATATCTTATGCCTTGGAAACCATATGGTTACTATCACAAATACTCAACTGTACCATTATAACATCAAAACAGCCATCGACCTTCCATAAATGAGTGAATGTGGCTGTGATCCAATAAAACTTTATTTGAAGGTACTGAAATTTTCAGGAGTCAGAAAGTACTTTTATTCGCTTGATTTTTTTCAACTGTTGAAAAAATATTAAAAATAAAATCTTAGCTCTTATACAAAATAGGGGAATGAGCAGGCTTGGTCCCCAGGCTCTGCCTTTGCAGATGGAGAGTATATCAGACACACAATGCCTGGGCTCCTAGAAAGCATATTTAGAAGAAGAGACACCGTATATGAAAGAGATGATGCCAGTCTCTGAGAAGAGAGTCACTGTCCTGACACTGGGGAGCCCATAGGAGTTCAGCCAATTCCATCTGTTTCAGTGGACTCTAGTCATTGAACACACTAAAAAGCTACCCTAACTGTCTGTGTTATTGCTCTTAAGTAAGACAGTCCATTAATACTGCCCATTACTTTACAGACTCTAGCAGCAAGGATGCCTTTCTGTTCCTCTGGACATTCCCCATGTTGCTGTGATGGTCTTGGGCAAATATTCCCTTAACAACTCAGCACCCATAGCCCTGAGCAGGCAATGTTGGTAGAGTAGTCCCCAGGGTTGCTATTTGGATGGAACTGAGTAGAGACAGCTCATTCTTTCTCCAAGCTAGGATGACATTGCAAATCATTTCCATCTACCTTTCCTTTTGCTTGCTGTCTCAATGCAACGTTCTTGGCAAAGCTGTTTAGTCACCATCTCCTTTGTTTCACTTTATCATTTTTTCAGGTTTGGAAGAACTTCCTCTTTCCTCTCAAATCATTGCTACTCTATTCCTTATTCAAGTCCTTGCCAAGTCTCTTATCTCCCATGAGACTATTCTTGGATTCTTCAGTATTTGGTAACTGATAGCACTTACTACATTCACTATGCAGCTGGAAATAAATTATGCATATCTTTCTGTGGCGTCTGCCTTATTGTCTCCAACTAATATAAATCTCTTCATAATTACTTTATGGATGCACAAATTCGCCCTGAACAATGTCCTCCAAGAAGCCTAGCAATTTGATTTCTTTATTCCCCCCATCCAGCCTAGGAAAAAGCCTGCATATATATTTCATTCATCCATTTCTATTTCCACAATAGCTTAAGCCACTATGATCTCTGATGGCACAGACTCCTTACTGAGCACTCTGCCTCTGCCATCTGGTCTACCTCAGTAGCCTGCATAATCTTAATATACAAAGCAGAACACAATGGCCTGCCTCACTCACCTGGCTCTTCTCACCTCTCCAGCTTTACTTATCTATGTTCCTTTTCTTCTGTTACTCTTGATTGACTGGCCATAAAAAATTATCTTAGTTTATCCAACAGGCCAAACTTTCAACTGTCTAGACTGTGGAGTGTGTTATTTTCTTTGCTTGGGGAAGAGCTATTGAATTTGAGATCCACCAGACACAAAATGAAGATGGGAAGAGAGAGAAGCTTCGAGGCAGATAATATATTCCCCATGTGTTTCCCACAGCTGCTGGAGGACAGACACATGGCGAGTCCTGCTGTCTGTGCTAAAGCCACTCACTCCAGCAGGTGCATAAGAGGCCTTCATAAAATGAGTGAATGTGTTAAGTACAAATGCTCTCAAGGTCAGAAACTGTGCCTTCAACTTCTTGATCCCTTTACTTGCCTAGCACATTGGAAGCATTCTGTGGATGCTGGATTTATGGTAAAGACTCAAATAAAGCAGTATAAATTCCTCTTTTCATACCCTCTGCTTTCCTCCTTTCCCCAAAGATCATGAAGTTTTACTTCAAAAGCACCAAAATCTCTGGGAACCTGCAGATCTACTTCATTTCCTTACATTTTTGTACCTTTTGATTTGCCCATGTACTGCTGAGCAAGATCCCTCCTGTCTTTATCTCTGTACACAGGGAGGGTTCATTTAATATTTATATCTCCTTGGAGGAAGAACTGAAACTTAAGGGAAATGTAGAGCTGCTAGTTACTTCCTAGACCCCTGGCTATAGGACAAAGTGAGCTACAGAGTGTCAGTGCTGAATAGGACTCCTCGTTTGGACTAAAGTGATAATTTAATAGAAGAAATAACTGAGAACCAGAGGAGGTATGATGCAAGCCTTAGCAGAGGTGTCCATTCTGATTTCCTGCCTTGAGTTAGCTTATGTGTTCATACAGCAGGAGCAGATAGCACAGGTCTCCCCATCCTGTTTATAGCCATAGTCTTGCACGTTTGTGCTTTGTTTCTAGTTCTCTGCTCTTCCTCCCTTTGAACTGGAGAAGTTGAGCCTCTCTGGTTTTCACTGTCCCTGTTGCCTAAAGGTACATGATGTGCACACATATTTGATTTTCTCATCCCAAGGAATTTAGAGGATTACTTCTATAAGACAGACACCAGGTGGGGATAACTCCCTGCCCCTGAGTGTACCAGTTGCAAAGCTGTTGTCTTTTAGCTCTAATCCTTCCCTTCTAAACTCTGCATTGGGATGCTTTGGGATAGGACCCTGCAAGCCACATTTCTGCTCCTTCAGGTGGCTGCCTGTGAAATTCTGCTCATAAGCTGTTGTACTTTAAGATTGTAATGCTGTAGGAAAGGGGCTAGCTGCTTTTAATATTTTGGTTAGAAAGAGACAGAGGAGGAGAAAGTGATGAAGAGAGAGAGAGAGAGAGAGAGAGAGAGAGAGAGAGAGAGAGAGAGAGAGAAAGATAAAGTTATTAGACCTTGCCTGCAATGTGGATGAGTCCTGACAAATGATGCTCCTGCCTTTACGGCTTTGCTTGACTGTCACATGTCCCTGAACACAACCGGGCTTAACCTTTTAAAGAGCTGCTTGCAGAGAACTGGCTGTGTGTGAACAGGTAGGTCCCAAAGAAAAGCATCTCATGGTCTACCTCAAGATAAGCCACACACATTTAAAATGATGCCCAAGGATTCTCGATGGTGTATGATTAAGTGCTGAGTTACACAGCACTGATGACAAGTAGGGCATGAATCCAGAGGAAAAAGAACTTCTTAAACATTATAGTCAGTGGGCAATAGGGTCTGGAAAACCCTTGGCAGGGAGGAAAGGACCAACTCAAGGAAGGTAGGTGGGGAAGTCACTAAAACAAGTCAAGGAAAATCCTCCTCAAGAATTTAAAATCAATCAGTAAGTATTTTCTAAGAACTATGCTAAAAGTTGTGGATGATTAAGACTATTTCAAAGAATTTACACTCTGTTTGGGGAAACGGTCAAAGTTGGGATAAGAGAGAAATAGATATTATGAATAGTGATTAGTTCTCTGCTAAATCCAGCATGGGCTTAACCAGCAAGGTTTTGAGACCTGCTTTTATAACAATATAGGATAAAGTTTCCACTGCAGGTACTGTACTTCTTGGAAATGTTTTAATGGAGATGTAATATGAGCTAACAGACATAACTTGAAAGAAAGAAAAAAAAGCTGTTATGTGTACCTAGCCTGTCCTAAGACCATGGCATGCCATGGTCATCTCTTTATGGCCACTAATGTCCTATTTGAAAAGTTTCATTCAGAAAGTCTTCCAACATGCTCGTCCAACATGGGTCTGAACTACTGAATAATGTAGTACTCTGCTGACCCTCCAGATGCCTAAATTCTGTATCTGTGGGTCCTACCAACCCTGGGTTGAAAATATTTTTAAAAATTGTGTCTGTATCAAACATGTGCAGACTTTTTTGTCATTATTCTCTACAGGACAATAAATGTAAAATATTTATACAGCATTTGCCTTTTTAGGAATTGAAGTGATCAAGAGATGACTTAAAGTGTATAAGAGATTGCATTAAGTATATGCAAGCAATTATAGAACATGAGCATTTGTTAATTTGGGTATCTGGATCCCCCTCAGGAATATTATGGGATTCCTGGATACAGTTTTCTGTCCTCATGTTATAGGGATATTGGTTGTTACTATTATTAGCTTTTACTAATTCTGGTTTTGCCTTGTTAAAGAAATAAAGAGAGAAAAAATTTTATGAAAAAGGGCACAAAATGAGGGTGGTGTGAAATTGGAGAAGAAAGAAAAAACAAGAAATGGCAAATTGGTGTGCTCATTAAGGACAGTTATGAATGAAAGGAGAGAAAAGAGGAAAGAGAAAATATCAGTGCACAAATAGAATAAGATTCTTGAGTAAAGTCAGCTGAACTTAACTGATATAATAAAGCAATGTGGTAAGGGGAGAGAGTGGTGGAATGAAGGAATGATGGAAACAGAAATGAATAGGGTGGAGCATTTCATGTGGTAATAATTAAAGAAGATGGAAAGGCAGGAATGCCTAGCCACATGGACCATTGCCTCTGCTCACCCTCCTTGCCCATGTATTAGTCAAGAAACTAACCAAGCTGTGTAACAAAGAAACTCAGAGCTTTCACAACTTTAATAAGATTCGAATCAATTTTTTGTCAGCTATTAGGAGGTACTGAGTGATGAAGGAGTGCAGGGAACTTTGCTCTGTGAGGTTGTGCAGGGCCTTCTGCTCCTTTTCTCTTATTTTATTTTATTTAGAATAAAACCAAGGAAAGTAAAACAGAACAAAACCAATCAAACAAACCAGTGTGATACAGGACTTCAAAACATTACAAAACCAACATTAGTTACCATAATGCCTTTTGTTGTCTTCAAAATAGCTACAGATACCTTCAAACATAGTAAAAATCAAACAGAACAGAACAGAATAGAAACAATAAAAGCAAAACAACGAATGCAATAAAGGACTTCAAAACAAGGCAATAGTAAATCCAAAATTGCTACCATAATATATCTTGCTATCTTTGACATAGCTGCCCATGCCATGGGATATAACAAAATCAAACAAAAGAACAAAGAATAAAACCCAACCCAACAAAACAATGAAAATGATACAGGACTTCAGAACAAGAAAATAGGGAGTCAACAATGGCTACCATCCTCAGAAGGAGATCCCCCCCTAGATGCCACACTGTGTACCGCTATCCTCTGAACAAATGATTAGACCACGGGCCCTAGACCTGCAAAGTCAGTGAAACACCAAAACACCACAAGCATCCAACTGCATTTCACTTCGATAGCTGTCATCACAGCCTGTGTTTCTCCAGATCAGTCTGTCACTTACTGGGTAGGGGAGGGGGCACTGGTACTTCTTTATTGCCAGCCCATGTGCCAGAAGGGGCTGGAGTCTGGCTGTACCCCTCCTGACAGCATTCTGCACATGGCACTGGCTTGCAATGGGGGCTTGCTTCTTGGTGAACCCTTGTTCTCTCCCACCACAGTCTGCGAATGGCACTGACTCACGGGGAAAGGCTGGAGTCTGGCTGTCCTCACGCTGGTGGTGGCCTGTGCATCTGCTCCTTTTCTCTTGTGCACTATAGCCCCCTTAAATGGATTCACCTGTATGACCAAATTGGGATAAGCGCAACCCAGCTCCTGGAGGAAAAGGGGACCTGTGAAGGAAACTTTTTCCGTTTAGGGCTGTGGTGTTCATCTTTGCTCACATTCCTCTGTTCAGAATTTAGTAACAAAGCTGGATGTGATGGTGTATGCCTATAATCCCAGCACTCTAGGGGGTTGAGGAAAGAGGATCACAGGTTTGAAGCTAGCCTGGACAACTTAGCAACTTAGTAAGACCCTGTCTCAAAATAAAAGAGCTGGGGATGTAGCTCAGTGTGGAGGCGCAGGGGAAGCCCAGGAAATGTGGTCTGGCCTACAGTTGCCATGGGTCTCACTGTGATGTGAAGTTTTTATTACTAGAAGAGTTGTGAGGTGGGGGTGGGTGGACAGTTAATCTCTGTTCTGGCCCAGATTTGTTCATCTTGGCCAGGACATGTCATAGCTAATAAATTCAGAAGTGGCCTTGGGAAGACACTCATTCATAAATTAGGAGCTATTGATACCATGTGTACTGGGCTTGTGGTTCCACAAATGCTGAGAAATGAAGTTGAGAACCAAATGAGGAGGTTGGAAAAAATTGTTACTGGATATAAGGAGAAGGAGAATAGCTCCTGGATTTCCAGCAAGGGTCCCAAATAAGGTGGCCACATGCCATCCTAACAGCTAATTATAGGTAAACAGAGCACAAGGATTGGATAATAATTTAGTGACCGCCTATCATAGATGGCTCTATGGGTTTAAAATAGTCAGTTGGAACACAAACTTTTAACCCTGCTCATCAACATGTAGAGTTTACAGGAATCTGGGATCTTAGAAAAAGCTCATTAACTTGCATTGCAATTTCTTCCAAATTTAGCAACATAATAGGGAGTGTGTTTCATCCCATCCTGCCTGAGGAAGTTCATTCTTTGTCCAAAGTCCTAGTTCACTGTCTAGTCTTCATTCTTATCAATATGGACAGTCGCTTAATTCTGTCTCAGGTCCTTCCACTAACTAGTTGCCTCACTAATAAGCTAACTAAATAAACTATTCTCCACGCTATGATTCTCCCTATAGTGAGAACACACTCACACAGTCATAGCACATGGGCTAGTTACAGAATTTTAAAAGTTAGCCTTTACTTTTTCCATCTTTTGTGCAAGGCATTGGCTGAGACCTTGTGTTTTTTAAATCTTTCCTTAAAAATCATAATATTCTTGCAGTTGAGGCTCCGAAATAATATGCTACTCTGGATCACACAGTGGGTATTAGAGCTTCTGCTAAGATGCTCAAAAAGCAGCCCAGCCCGGCACTGCCTACAGCAGCCTTATGGAATAGTCACTGTTAGCATCTCCATGTTACACTTGGAAATAAGGACCAGGGTGTCAATAAACCTGCTCGAGGTCACACTGTGGGTAAATAGCAAGGGAGCGATCTGCACCTGGTACCCAGGCAGCTGTGCTACCCCTAGGTCATGGGATGCTTCCGAACCTGGCAGCTGAGACTTGGTCAGTTATCAACCTTCGCATGCAGACAGGTGTTAGGACAGGGCAGCTCCGCCCCCTGCCAAAGGAGTTCCCAGGTGGAAACAGGCTGGGTATATTTCAGACAGCAACTCATTCTGATTTGTTATTAATAAAGACAGTAGCGGATGTGGACAGGGCCTCTCCAAAGTGTCTCTGAAGTCTCTCTCTCTCTCTCTTTTTCTCTCTCTGTTTTCCTTTGTCTTTGGATAAATTCAGAGGGCTCTGCTTGGGAGCTTGGATGGCTGGTTTGGAACCACAACTGCGTCAGAGCAGGGGCTTTCCTGGGGGGTAACTACACAGCACAAGAGTAATTGCAGGAGCAAATCCTGCCTGGGTCTTTCAGCCTCTCAGAAGCTGAGCCAAGGATGGAAATGAGACATGCGGCTGCTCTGGTCGCAGAGTCCCTCCCTTGTGGTTTCAGTGGGGCTCTGTGGTTTGGGTGTGGGTGGCCCCTCTCTTGGCCTTGTTCCTTACCATTCATGGAGATAGGTCAGCCTACACCCAAAACCAAGTCCACAGGAGCAGTCATGGCGCTTTTGATTCCCCAAATCCAGACCTCTGGTGTCCACAGCCCTCAAGGATGGCCCTGACCTCCCAGGGAGACGCAGTCCTCTAGTGACAAGCCTTTAGGACCTTGCAAGCTCTCTAGGAAAAACATTTCTTTTTCTCTCCTGGATGAAGCCAGCCCCTCCTCAGCACCTTGCTTTTGCATATGAAAGGCCTGGTAATTACTACTTTCATCCTTAAAGCATGCAAGTGACATGCAAAATTAGCACTTGAGAGGATCCACTTTTAGACCTTGTTGTAAAGCAAAACTTATTATTTGAAGATAAATCAATTTCTCTTGCCTGTATTTGCGGTTTCCCCCAGATGGCTAATTACCAAAGATAAATGTGTATAAACACAAGCCAGATCCCTCTCCATCCATCTTCCCTGCCTGCCTGTTTATCCAGAGGTTAATAATCGCGATCGTGTAGTGGATTGCCATCCTCACAGTTTTGATGGGCCCAACAAGTTTATGACCTTTTATTACAAACAGAAAGACACGCATTTCAAGAAAGGAAGGTCATTTTAGAGATGAATGTGCAGATAACTAGCGGCTTAGAAATGGAGCCAACAGGAAAAAGAAAACAGAAAGCAAAATAAAAAGAAGTGACAGTGGGTGGGGGTGAGGTGGGGGGACCTAGGCCTCGCTGAGCAAAACAAACAACATAAATGTCACGGAAATCGGTTTGCAGCAAAATTAAATAAGATTCCTGCAAGCATTAATTTTCATATTCTCTGTTTATGGACTGTTAGAATTATTCCTTGGCTTTGATTTATGAGGGTGGAAGAACTGGCACTATCAGTCAGGCGCTTACCAAATTCAGTTAAGGGCTGGAGTATCCGTTTACAGGGAACTGACTTCCTCGGTGGTCAAAAGGGCAGGCAGCAAGCCGCGTGTCTTGAAGACCAGCTTAGACTCCTGTGCAGAGGTTGAGGCCCAGGAGCCGCCCTATTCCCTGCTTTCCTTCTCTTTCTCTTTCCTCCCTCTTTTCCTTCTTCCTTCCTTCCTTTCTTCCTCTCCCACCCCACCCCTTCCATTCTTCTTCATTCCTCTCCTTCCTTCCTTTCTTTTCCTCCCTCCCTCCCTCCCCTCTGATATAGGAGAAATATTACTCCCAATCTGTTAGATGTCGGATGGGCCCAAGTTCGTGTCCCCTGAAATCAAAGAATGAATCCAAAAGGACAAAGGAGGTTAAGAGCTGGAAAGGTTTATTGGGGAATAGGAATAACTGCCAAGAGAGGAGGGTCCTGAGTAGCTTGTCACTGAGGCCTTTGTCAGGGGTCATTTATACAGCAAAGTTACCATGTGGGTACAACATGAGTCAAACTGTAATGAACCAATAAGGTTACAAGTATAGCTGCTTAGCAAGTATTGATCCAATAGGGAAACAGTGCATGTCGCAAGGGTATATGTTTTGCATCATTAACCTTGGCTTATCTCTGACCCCTAAAACAGAAACAATTTTGGGAAGGGATGGGTCCAGATGTTCTGGTTATCCACTGGGATGTCTAATGCATATCTGGACTTAATGGACTGGGCAGTACCAATTACAGTACAGTATAAACTCAAGTTTCTAGTATGCAAGTCTGGCTGTTGTGATTTATCTTGAGGCCTTGTCCTCCCCACCTGCACCTCCAGCCACAGTTCTGATGCCTTCTCATTTGTACTGACTCCTTCGAGGGCCCGTCTGTATTAGTCAGGGTTTTACTAGAGAAAACAAATATGACAGGAGATATATGAATGTATAAGTAATTACGAGGTTGGCTTATGAAGGTCAGCCACAGAGTTCAGTGAGGAAGCGTGCGGACGGTGCCTGCACGCCAGAGGCCAAGGATTCAGTCCAAAGTCTGGAGTTCACCAGAGTCCCATGTGAGTCTGCACCAGCAGGCCAATGGGTTTGCAACAGAAAGCTGAAAAAGTCTATGCTAGAAGGCTGAAGAGTCTATGCCAGAAAGCTGAAGAGTCCACACTGGAAGCCAGGAGATGATGTCCAAGCTGAAGACAAAGACTGGAGCTCCTCCAAAGGAATGGGATTTATTCATCCTTCCTCCTTTCCTTTTATACCTTCCAGGTGATGAGCCACCCTAGGGTGGATCTTCTACACCCTAGGGTGTAGAATTGCTAAGTCAATTTAGATAATCTTCTAAATGTCTCAAGTTGACACAATCAATCAACCACTACACCATCATTTTCTATGTATTAATTTCTAGCTTAGCTGCCTATAATCCTTTCATCCTTTCTTCATTCCTTGGTTCCTTCCCTCTTTCTTTTCTTCCTTCCTAATTATAAGCTTAGACATGTTCATTATCACACCAAAATGAAACCAACCTGCTCCTTCTTCCATCCTACATTTTGGATATAACAACCAGGATCAAAAGAAGGACAACTAATTAAAAATATAGTCTGAGATGAGCAGAATGATGGTACACTCCTGTTTTTCCAGCACTTTGGGAGGCTGAAGCAGGAGAATTCCAAATTTGAGCTCAAACTGGACAACTTAGTGAGATCCTGTCTCAAAACAAAACAAAAAAAATAAATAAAATAAAATAAAGACAGGGTTTGTAGCTCAGTGCTAAGGTTCTGTGCTCAATAGCCAGCATCACAAAGGATAGATAGATTGGATAATAGATAGATGGATAGATAGACCTGCTGTGGTTTGGATGAGTGTACCCCCAAAACCCCATGTGTTAAAATCTTGAAGCCCTGCTTGGTGCTGTTAGGAGGTGGTGGAAACTTTAAGGGGTGGGGCTTAGTAGGAGGCCCTGAGGTCACTGGGCACATGCTATGAAAGGAATTGTGGGACCCAGCCCCATCTTGTCTCTGCTTCCTGGCTCACAGTATAAGCAGGCTTCTCTGCCATGTGCTCCTGCTGCAAAGTGCTCCCCTCACCAGAGACCCAAAGTAATGATGCTGTATGATCTTGGACTCCAGAACCATAAGCCAAAGTAAATCTTTTCTTTTTAAAAGGTAATTGCTTCAAGTATTTCATTATAGTAACAACAAATTTAAGCTCTGATAGGGACAAGATACCATTCTAAGCTTGCAAATATTAACTCATCTTTACAAAGAGAAGATAAGTAAGTAGGTATTACCATTGTTTCTATTTTACAGAAAGAAGAGGAAATCACACCCTTGTCCATAGGTCTCCTGGGCTCTTAGCTAAGATACCATACTGTATTGAAAGGCAAACCAGCCTGTGCCATCCACAGCCAGCCCTTTTTTAGTGCTGGTCTATTATTGGAGGACCCTAGAATAGCACTGAACACGTGTGATTTCCTGACAATTACTCTGCCTGACACTCTGAGTTGTGTCAAATCAATGTCCTACCAGACAGAGTCAAACAGTCCAGCAAGTCTTTATGCAGGACCATTGGACTAGGGGAGAGAGACTGTGGTCAATTCCAAGTAGATAAGGAACACCTGAGGATTTATAGGCAAGGGGCAGATTAAGGGAATCAACAAGAGAAATTATTAAGAGGAACTTGTTTAGATGACAAGGACAGGGGATTCTTGCTGAACTAGCTGAGCAGAATTTCTTGCTGCCCTTGTCTAGCAGGCAAGGAAGGTAGGTCAGGGGTGAGAAAAGGCTGAGAGGAGCCAAACTAAAGTTTGATCAGAGAAAGAATCTTTATCTGCTGCCATTTTGAATCTCAGAAATGTGAAAATGCACCAAGACATGCAGCTTTCATGCCATGATTTTCATAAATAGCATCATGTGATACATTTGCCTGTGTCTATTCCATTGTTGTTCTCATCCCAAACAATCTTCTCAAACTCTTTGGGCTTCAGGCTCCAGTAGGAATCTAGCTTTGAAACCTTGCTTCACTTTAGAAAAGCTGAATGTAATACAAGTTAACTTATTTAATTCCAATTTTTCTGTTTTTTTCCTTCTCTCTGGCATGGTTTAGATCTAGAATGTCCATGTGTTCAGAGGTGGGACTCTTGGAAGGTGATTGGATCGTGGGGGCACTGTATTTATTAATGGATTCGTCAATGGATGAGTTCGTGACTGAATGTACAGTTCGGAGGTGGTCCCTGGGGACATGACCTAGGAGATAGATTCTTGTTTTTGGTTCTCCCCTTCTCTCTCTGCTTCCTGGCTGCCGTGGTTGAGTGCCTTTTCTTCCACCATGCCTTTTTCATATCCTGTTCTTGCATTGCAGGCAGATGACCACGAACTGAAACTGTGAGCCAAAATAAATCTCTTCTATTTTTTTTTTATTTTAAAGAGAATAGGACAAAACAAAACAAAACAGAATGAAAAAAGCGAAAGAAAACAGAATGGAGTCAAACATAATATAGCATTTCAAAACAGAACACTGCAAGCTATACAGGTTTTCAAGACATAACAACAGGAGATTGACAATGGTTACCCTAGTGTCTCTTGCTTTCTTCAAAATGGTTGTTCTTACATTTACAGACAATAAACTCAAACAAAACAAAGTAGTATAAAACCAGATAAAAGAGAATAGCATTACAGGTCTTCAAGTCGGATAACAAGAAATGAGCAATGGCTACTGTAGTGTCTCATTTTTCAAAAGAATCTCTTCTATTTTAAGTGGTGAATGTTGGGCATTTTGTCCCAATGATGAGAAAGTGACTGAGATGTCTTCTTCTGAAAGTACTTTATTATGAACTATATCCCAACTCAATGCAAACCCCAAAGTAACCTTCCAATATTTGAGAGTCAAGTAATGAACTAGAACCCTGCTGTCATTGTGTACCTCTCTATGAATTGTGGCTGTACTCATTCATTCCTTCATCCATCATCATCCATCATTCAATTTTTTTGTTGCAAATTTTAAGTTCCTGTTTACTCAGTGCTGAGATCCATGCTAGGTGCTCAAGACATGAGATGAACAGGTATGACTTCCATGCTGGTGAAGCCAGTAGTCCTGGCCAGCACAGCTCAAAGACAATGTGCTGATAACTCCAAAAAAAGAAGGTGGGGGGGGTCAAGACAGGCCCTTCTTGACCGAATGGTTTTATAGCCAATCTCCATGGCAATCACAGGACTCAAAGGCTCTGGAGTTTTCAAGTGATAACCAGGCAGTGAATTGTCCGCACCAATTCTGTCTCAGGTGGTAAAAAGCACTCTGTACCCTGCACTGCTATAGTATAGTACTTCAGTGGCCCTTATGCTCCGTAATGATCCCACTTTCTACCCTGTATCAGCGAGGCTGTAAGTGGACACATTGCCTTTCTTAGAACATTCAAATAAGATCCCATCCAGGAAAGCAGCCCCATGTTCCCATCGGCAGAGATCCTCTTGGGATGTGTTCCCACAACAGAACCCTACTCTAGCCTGAATTGCACTTCCATTTTTTTTTCTTCTTTTTTTTTTGTGGCTCATAAAGGGTTCTCTGTGTCTGCAGGTCCTTTCTAAGCAATGCCATTCCTTGGAAAATAGAACTCTTCTCAGCACCCAGCAGCTAGGGGAAGTGGATATCAACCAGCTGAGAGCAAGGTCCAGGCCAATACTCAAAAGGCCGGGGAAGGAGCTGAGCTCCACAGAGCACCAGGAAGACCTGGGATGTGGTAACCCCCAGAATCCATGACTCCCACCCCTCCCTCTGATCACTTCTCTGATTCACAGCAGTAAGTGCAGAGATACAGTTGAATCCTATTGTATCTCTCACTGACCTGAACCCCAGGTGGGAGCCCCAAACATAGAATCTGAGCTGCTCTTTGGGGATCTCTGTCCTCAAAGCACAGGTCCACCCATGTGGTTCCTGAATACAGTGTCATTAAGCCCCCATGGCTCCAAACCCACACCCGTCCTGCCTGAGCTGTGTCTTTCCCATACTCTGAACACACCTCTGTCCCCCACAGTCAGGCCTGAGCCTCATCAAATCTTCCTCAGATACCAGTCCTGCCTCCAAAACGGTTGCACTGGAACCAAAACCATTACCATTCTTTCCTCTCCATTTATCTCAGTTTTAAGTCTTTCTTCCCCAAGCACTGCCTGGCACCTGCTTCAAATCTTGGCCACTTTTGTTAGTGTCAGTGCTTTAAAGTTTCTTTGCTGGCTCACACTCACTGCATCCTTGGGGATGGGTCCTTACTGAATGATACCTGAGTTTTTCTCTATGCCTCGGTTTCCTCATATAGAAAAAATGGGAAAATGATAGCATGTGATCTATAGGGTTATTATGGGGATTAAATGACTTCGTGCATGCAAAGGACTTGTTATGATCTAGATCAAAAATGTCCCCCAAAACTCATGTGTTCAGAGGTATGGCTTTTGGAAAGTGATTGGATCAAGGGTTCACTAACTCATCAGTGTGTTAATCCACCGGTGAGCTCACGGCTGAAGTTTCTGTTAGGAAATGGGGCTTGGTTGGAGGTGATCATTAGGGGCATGACCTGGAACGGGGTATCTTCTTCCCTGGCTCCTCTCTCCTCTCTCTGCTTCCTGGATGCCATGGCATGAGTAGTTTTCTTCCACCACGTCCTTCTACCATGATGTTTCTGCCTTTAAGCCAGCGAAACATGAGTCAAATGAACCTCTCCTCCTTTAAATTGTGATCAGTAGCATCCTGTTGTAAGAACATGTCCCAAGCAATCCCTGCTGATGGGAAAACTTATTAATACAGTACTTAAGCTAGCCCCTGATATATAGAAGCCCTTCATGAATACTAGATATTATTACTGTAGTAGTTGCTGGTATCATTCACTCCCTCCATATTCCAGCCCTGCACTGCCAACTCTCCAGGATCCAAGTCCATAGCTGAGCTAATTTTTTTCTGTTCCCCACTGTTAGATCTTGTATTCCTATCCTTCATCCCTGGGTTTGGATTGTGGGTGGATTCTAGGTTTGGATTTCACGTAGGTTGGGGGAGAGTGTCCCATGTTGTTATTGTCAACTCCCACCTGCCACAAAGAGCTGAAGAGCTGAGGACAGTTCATTATCAATTGGAAGGTCAGCCCTGAGCTCATGTGAGGATGATGCACCACATGAAATGGTGCAAATGACTTTGCAAATGAGGGAAATCAATTGATACAGCCAGAGCCCGCATCTAAAGGAGGAGATGACAGTGTGCCCCATGAATATACAGTCCAGACCGAAAACCTGCCAGAAATCAGCCTCAGCTGCAAAATTGAGCAGTGATTATTACAAAGAGTTAGAACGATAGTTTCAGTCATGATGTTTCAGGAACCTCATAAAGCACAGCCCAAACCATTTCATCATTAAATGTTTAGAGAGAGAAGGATGGTTTGTAAAGGAGGATCTTGTTATTCCTTGAAAAGCTGCTGTGAAGATGTCAGATGTATGGAAAAAACAGATGGGAAAGGCGTGCCAAGTTCCTTACTCTGAACACTGAGTGTCATTGTTGACAAGCACTACCCATAATGCTGGGCACATAGATATGCCTGAGAGCAGCAGGGAAAGATGCATAAGGAAGGAAAAACGGGAAAACATAAACCAGATATTTCAAAACATCATGTGGTAGAGAGGAACTGTATTAGGATTATGTCATTATTCTATGTGTGTGCGTGTGAGACAGAGAGGTGATTTTTGGGATAGAATGTGAATGAGGATGAGCCCATTAGAAGTTAATTAACGGACTTGTTTGCTTTTCATTTATATATAATGCAGTACTAGTTAATGTTGCAATTTTTTTTTTTTGTTTTGGTAGTGGTAGTGGTGGTGGTGCTGGGAATTTAACCACGCTTGTCTATATCCCTATCTATTTTTTATTAATTTTTGAGTTAGGGTCTCTCTGAATCACTAAGTTGCAATCCAGTCTCAGCTCCCCGGCATGGTGAGATTGCAGACCTGTGCCTCCACTGTGCCTGGTGGGAGAATCACTTCTGAGGATGTCATGGAATCTGGGGTTTTTCTAAAAAGAAATGCCCTTACAAATGCAGTTTTAGGGAAACGGAATAAGGAGCATCTCTGGGCCCTCAATTAAAAGGTTTGGTCAGATGGCTTAAACAACAGTTTTTTCTCTGATGCAAAGAGATATCGAGCTGGCAAGCATTTAAATCCCAGAAGCTGTGGCTAGGTTTGCCAGGATGACACAGCCAGTGCCCTCTGCTAAGGCATCAGCCCCAGACTCCATTACTGTCTGTTCCTCCTGAGGTATGATGGATAGGTTTCAGGTCTCCTTGTCTCTTTCCTATTTAATATCTTAAGTAAAATTTGGCTAAGGGCCTCTTTAATTCTTTGCTATCAAAATAATCAATGGGAGTAGTATTAGAAATTAAGGTGGGATTTTTGTTTTTTGGAGGAATGCAAGCAATTTTGTGTAGTACCTTGACCTCTAGCACTTCCTGGTCATCTTGACTACCTCCTATTCATGTTTAAATTACATTAATGAGACTGCATAATATGCAGTGTGAACAGTGAAACTGATTGTCACTCTGCCTCTTGTCCTCTGGCTCAGGTTGTCTGGCTGTGGCCAGTCTAGTGACGGGAGTTTTTATGGGAGGAAGGACAAAAGCCTAAAGCTGAAGTCACAAGTCTAGAACTTCTGTCTCCACCCGAACTCGTTTTTACTTGACCCAGAGGCTGGGTCTGGCAGGCCCTCCAAGCTAGCATCCACCCCAAATGCTTAAGCCAAAAGTTGCTTCTTGCAAACTTTTGAGCTATAGAAGCAAGGCAGATGTAGTGGGGAGAAGCACGGAAAATGCTCCAAGATACCGAGTTTGAGAATGCTGCTCAAAGCTTGAAATTTAGCAGTAAACAATCACCATGCTGACGATACATTTACCCACTGAGAGTTTCTAATAATAAATTATGATGCTATGTTAGTCTACCCTGTTTGGTTACTTTTAGGCACATTTAGGCAAAAGCTTCATAAAGTAATCAAAGAAAATCTGCATGTAGTATCCAGAAGAAGTGTTGTTGAGTGTTTTAGTATTGATGTAAGGCAGTGGCAGCATGAGAACAGGTATCTTTGCTCTTAGTTTGAAATTTTTCCTGTTACACCTACCAGCCCTTGCTTCTAGAGACAGGGATGTGTAGAAATTATATTCCGTAACCCCTTAACCAAAAGGGCAGATGGAGCTCATGATTTGGAAGTTCTATTTTGAGACCATTAAAATAGAGGAAATTCAGTTCGTTGCTCATTTGTCATTCACCAGGTCTAGGATATCCCTGGGCAATGCTAAGCTAACATTCAGCAGTGTCGACAAGATGACACACAATATGTTGAAAGGTAGGCATTAAAGGCCTTTGCTGGTGTTAGAAGAGGGTAATACAGCTTCCCAAGAGTGCGAAGAGCAGGAACAAATGTGAACTGAAGATCAAACGTCAGTCTGCTACAGTAGACAAGACTGTAAGGGGACAGCAGCAGAGGAGGTGGTCCATGGGATCAGCACTTTGAAAGAGGAACATGACTGATCTCCGAATAAACAGATGGACAGATCACAGTCTAATTTAGATACTACTTTGAGACAACTGCCACGAGGGTTTTGGATTTCCTTCTGTAAGTAGTTCATAGCTTTGCTAGAATATAAATAGAGTATATTGAAGTTTAAAGCTTGAAGGGAAAGAAAAGATGCTATAGCCCAATTTCCTGACTTTTTTTGTTTGTTTTCAGAAAGCCAAAGACTGGGGAAGTTCACTGATTTGCCTAAGGTGACACAGCTGGTTAGTAACAGCATAAGATGAGAAATCACCTCCTTAGCATCACATACATAGCTCCTGGGATTGATCCTAATGGATTAAAGAGCTGAGTGGGGCACATAGCTTGTTTTCAAGAAGTTCACCATAATCTGGGCAAACAGAGACCCACAGTGAATGAGAGGACTGCACAGAAAGCACAGTATGAAAGCATTCCCTGGTGGCTAAGAGGAGTCGTAAAAGCTGCTGGCTAACCTTGGGGTGGGCAAGACTTGATGGACGTGTTGGTTCAAGTGTGAACCAGACTAGGGAGAGGGTTAACTCATACAGTCAAGAACTTATAGGCTTCTCCTTTATCAATAGTCATGAGATGAATTAACCATGAGGTGGGATGAGCTGGGCAGGTGGCCTAAATTTATCTGCTAATTAATGACTCTAAACCATGCCTTCA
Source organism: Cuniculus paca (assembly GCA_004365215.1). NCBI lineage: Eukaryota > Metazoa > Chordata > Mammalia > Rodentia > Cuniculidae > Cuniculus > Cuniculus paca. The sequence continues at coordinate 40,158 of RJWT010001596.1, forward strand.
TCTATGCTGCCATATTTCAGGAGACAGAATGCCATTTGTTATGTTTTTAAACCAAGCTTTTCTTTGTTCAGCTTGCCAAGTTCAATCATGCATCAGTGAACTTAATAATGGGACTGTATTCTTAGAAATACACAATTAGGTTTTGTCATCATGTGAAAATCCTAAATGTTTTTATACAACAGTTATGATATCACTAGTATTTTAATCAGATTTCCTTCACTGTGACAAAATACCAAAGACAAACAATTTAAAAGACAAAAGGTTTACTTAGGCACACAATTGCAGAGGGTTCAGTCCATGGGTACTTGGCCCAATTGCTACTGGGTCCCTGATGAGGCAGGACATTGTGGTGGGCAGCATATGGTGGGATAGAACTGCTTATCTTATGGTAGCCAGTCATGGTCCCAATAGACCCTTAGAGGACACTCCCATGACCTACTTCTTCCAACCAGACACCACCTCCTAACATTTCTACAACCTCCCAATAACTGGAAACCAAGCGTTCAACACATGAGTGTTTGGGGGACACAGCAGATGTAAACGTTAAAAGTAGGTGATATAATTTATAGAACCACTGTCTTGTTTTCAATTCATTGTCAACTGAAATGACCTTAGGCGGCATGTGACTGAATATTAATCTGATCAATCTGCATTACAAAATGACAGATTAGGTGATTAAACAATAGAAATTCATTATATCACAGTTCAGAAACAGAATGTCCCAGACGAGAGTGCTGGCATGGTGGGCTTCTGGTGAGGAATCTCTTCCTGGATTGTAGATGGCTGCCTTCTCACTGTGTCCTCACATGGCCTTTCTCTTGTATGCATGGTCTGCTGGTATCTTCTCTCCAGCCTTATTGGTTTGGGCCCCACTTATATGACCGCATTTAACTTTATTTTCTTTAGAGTATCATTTTCAAATATGGTAACATTGGAATTACGCCTTCAACATATGAATTTGAGGAGGACACAGCTACTCCATAAAATTGAACAACACTCTTCTAATTGGTATCCTTTCCAGTAGCAGGAATTCTTTGTTCTTAGGACTTTGACTTATGTCCTGGGCAAGTTGTCCCTAATGGGGTCACAACACTCATATGATGTCTTTGATCAATATTAAAATAGGCAAAATTAATTAAGGCTATTAGGATAGTGGTTATATTGGGAAATAGTGGCAGGAGAAGGAAGGACAAGCTTTCTAAAATGGTACTTCTTGATTTGGTGGTTATATGGATATTTTTCATTTGTAAAAACTCATCAACTTATATGTATATGATGTGTGTTTTCTGCACGTGTTTTGTTCTAGTTTTCCAGTGCTGTGTAACAAATCATATCAAATCTTGGCAGCTTAAAGAAATAATGTTACTCTTTTTTTTGGGAATTTGCAATTTGGGCAGAGCTTGAAAAGCATAACTTATCTTTGTTCCAGTTGGCATTAGCTGAGGCTGATTAAAGGATGGGACTGGGTTATCTGAGGTTTGGTCATTTCTAGGTCTAGCAGTTGACACTAGCTGGAATTGAATTAGGGTCAGGGAATCCGGTGGGACACCCACATGGTGATGCCTCATCTAGCTTGGGCTTCCTTATAACATGGTGGCTAGTTTCTGAGGGCCAGAGTCAATGGGAAGTCATACTGCCTTTTGTAACTTCATCTCAGAAGTATGTAGTGTCACCAACCTTGAATTTTTATCAGGAGAGACTAAAGCAAAAACAGAAACAAAAATTATGTATTATGCTTCAGACTGAGAATGTCTATGAATGCCTATAGGAACTCATAGGAGGGGCTTTTAGAAGATGACTGGATCATGGGGGTACTATAGCTGACTGGCCCTTAACAGGTAGGGTCTGGTCATTAGAGGCAGGTCACTGGGGGTGTGACCTAGAACAGTGGATCTCCCTCTCTGCTCCTCCCTTCTCTCTTTGCTTCCAGGTCACCATGAGATGAGCAGTTTTTCCTCTTTTATGCCCCTCTGGCTTACTGTCTCCCTCCTTGGAGCCTGTCAATCATGGACAGTAATCAGGAGTCATAACAAAACCTTCCTTTAATTTGTGGATGTTGGGTACCATGTCTCAGTGAATAAGTGACTAAGACACCATCTAATTTCAAGGTGAAGAAAAATGGACTCCATTACTGAATAGGTAATGGAAGTTCTACAAGCATATTTGGGGCCAGATATATTGATCTGGCAGGTTTGGGAAAAAATACATTACCCTGCAATGTTGTACTGTAAAAACCAGCACTTTAGAAAACTTCAGGTACAATAAAACTGGAAACAAAATAACAGCCTGATTTGGAGAAACAGGTACAGACAAATAAAAAATCAGATCACATCAAGAAATTAAAGTCTGATCACATACTTTAATCCACTCTTAATCTTCTAAAGAGCCTCTGTAGTCTTTGGCATGTCCCCATCCTACATGGGAAAAATAATAATAAGTAAAAAGCCAAGACTGACCCACGTTGTGGTGGTGAGCAGGTTATTACTTGGGGCTGGTTGACACTTGTGTATTCTTTTCCAGTCATTTGTAATCATAGAGGAAAAAAGAACATTATCTACAAAATAGGAGGCTGTTGTGTGTAGGAAATGGAGCATGAAAAGGATTTGTGCTGTGATGTAGAGATTAGAAAAAACAACCCATGTGGATTAATAAATGGAATGCAAATACAGTAGATTCAAGTGTAACTTCAGTGCAACTCCAAAGGATTTGTTACATGAAGAACTACCAATTCTCCAAAGCAATATTAAATACTGACTTTTTTTTTCAAACTGGAGTAATGCTTCCATGTGAATGCTATTGAAAGTTTTGCAGTCTGAAAGTGAGGTCACAGTTCATTCCCACCCAAACATTCTGAAAAATCTTTCTCTGACCGTGACTCCCTCTGCACTATTTGAGGTCATGCTCAAGTGTACAAGGGGTAATAAACTATAGTGAATACTTAAAATTAAAAAATGTTCCATGGATCCCTCTCACTGTACGCCCCTTTGCTTCAAACACAGTTATCCCATCATCTTGCAGTCTACTGAAGCAATTCTGCAAGTCCTCTTCGGTGAATATCTTTAGTTGTCCTGTTGTGGCTGCTTGCATGTCCTGAGTAGATTCAAAATCTTCCTCTTTTGTAGTTATTTTGACCTTGGGGAAGAGCTAAATGTGGCACAGTGCCAGATCTGATGAATAAGGGGGATGGGGACACACTGTGTTAATTTATAATCTTGCTGTTCTATTGGATGGTACTTGGCAATGGCCTTTGCCATATTTTTGGTCTGACCTCATAAAGAGACTCATAAAATAAGACTTCTGGAATTGCTTCAGAAAGTGGCATGAACTGTAACATAAGTGTGTTCAAAAAGAGGAGTATTTTAAGGGGAATTTATGTAATGTATCTTTTACTGTAGTATATATAAATATTTTTTTTTGCAGCACCAGGGATCAAACCTCACACTTGCCAGGCAGGTGCTTAGGTCACTGAGCTAAATCCCCAGCCCCTTACTGTAGTACATTTTCAAACTTTGAACATTCTCTGTTTGTTTTGATCACATCTTGCATAGTTTGAGAGTATTTCTCTTCCAAGGAGCAACTCAGTGTGCTCTTTGACTCTGGACATGAAAAGAAATTGTGCTGGAGTTCTCCTGGGCCAAAGGTGAAGGCACAATAGTGACCCAGTCTGATTGGGCACACTGCTTTTTCACTCTCATCCTCTAACAGTCTCGATTCTTACTCTCTGAAAAAGCAGAGAACTGTATTTGTTGCCGAGTTGAGTGAGTTAAAGCTAATTTCTCCTTTCTCTAAGCCAGTTCTTTTGTTATAATCCAGAGGGTGAATCCTATTACTCCCTCTTCCCTGCACAAGTACACCCAAGCTTAGGATTGGTGCTTCTGCTAAAGAAAAGTGGTCATTGCCACTTGACTTTCCTGTCCTTCTCTGAGGAGGCTGGAATTTTCTAACTGACTCTTAGTCGATTGCTCCTCTGTCTGCATTTTACCATTACTAGGTTGACCTCTCAGTAAGAGCCTTTTATTTCAAAAAACAGAGCTATTTTTGAGAATGAGGTTAAGGGAGGTCATTTAATGAGTACATAATAAAGCATCCTTAATAAATGTGGGTTAAAACTAACACTACACATTTTTATCTTTGCATTGTTCAGGAAAGATTGAGAAGGCGTGTTTTAATAAATTCAAACCTCGGAAAGAATTACAATTTAATTAATTTCTTAAGATATTTAGGGTGATGTAATGAAGGGCAAGGTGCTGTCTCTCTTGATCTCTCCTTGCTGAGCTGTGGAAAGCCCCTGATGTGGTGTACCTTGCTGGGGTGAGGTTTAAGCACAGGATAAGGAGAAAGTACCTGGTACAGAATAAGGGCTCATGAATGACTCAGTTGTTTCCTTCTGGGAGCATTAAGAAGACTGCAATGTAGCAAAGCGACTAACACAACAAACCAAAACCAAAACTTTTGACATAATGCAAAGCATGGGAAATGCCATTAGCGAAGGTCAAACAGCTCATTATAGAGATCACAGGTAAGGCACACTCTGCTTCGAGATTCCTCTCATGGATGTGGATACAATTTCCATCTTGGGAATTCCATGAGTGGCATGTGGGTAAGAATCCCTGACTGCACACACTGAGCAAGGGTCTCAAGTGGGGTGAATTCCCTGTGCATCCCATGCCAGGGGTGGTGGAAGCAAATGCAGGATGAGAAGTTCCTGGGTGAGCTTTTATTCCAAGACATGCAGAAACAAGGCGTGGCCAGCCATCAATGAGCAAGCAGAACTGTGATGAGATCATAACTATGTCTAAGACAGACTAATCTGCAACATCTTTAGGAGGTACTGGGGAGATACACACAGGGATAGGAAAGTAGTAGGGAAGCTATGGAGAGAGAGAAGACTTCAAACAGGGCTGTAGCAGAGGATCTGGAGAGCACTGGTGGCTGCAGGATTTCCACCCAGGAGGCATTTGGGGCTGGCAATCAATTGGAAGGGGAAACCTGGAGACTTGGCTGTAAGCGGGTTTGCATAGCTATCTTGAGGTTTTAACTCCATTTGCATCTTGTTTATTTATACAGTCTCTCTCTCTTCCTTTGTCTCTCTCTGAGATAATAATGAGTAGGGCAAAGCACCCCTAAGATTACCCTTTAGCACTTTCGCTAGAAGAGAGTATGGATGTGAGCTTGAAACTAAAATTGTTATCACTTCCAATCTTTCCAAAGTAGGTCTCACACTTCTCTTTTCTCCTCTGTAAAGTAAGATTAATGGACTTGCTGGTGCCCTTTGTCACTCTAAATGTTATGAGTCTGTGGATTCTGTAAGTGTGCCTTTTAAGAATCTGGGAGCTCTTGCCAATTTCTGTGTGGTGCATAGTTTCTACCAAAGGCTTCAGAAAGACAGAGGATGGTGGGAGCTGTGGCTTTGAAGTAGCCATTCTAAGCATGCCTTGCTGGGCTACACTGCTATTCACCTCTCTTGATAGAGTTGTTCTATTTCCCTAAACTTCCTGCTGCTTTTTTTTTTTCCTAGCAGCACATACAGTCTATCTTACTCCAATCAGAGTTAAGTGGCACTCAGAAACCCACAGGCTCTGTTGCAATAATGTTTAGTCCATACTTCCTCTGGAAAATAATGCACCACACAAGAGAGTTTGGCGCTTTTTGCTGACACTCTCAATGAACCCCCTTGCAAATTCTGCATACTGGTTCCCATTGCTTTAGATGCTGCATCTTTTCTCACTTGTCACATTGGGCCAAATGTATCAGTGCAGACAACCTCCAACCATTCAGTAGAAGGTGAGATGGAACTGCACAAGATTCTTTAGTTCATAACTAGTAAACACATCCCAACTTGAGTCTTCCATATGTCCAGAAGAGGCAGGAAGGATGTTTAAACTGGTGGACCTCCCCCAATATTTTAGTATGAAAATACTCAAACATATAGCCAAGTTGAAAGGATTGCACAGTGATTGACATAGCCCTAACAGTTGGATTCTACTATCTGTAGTTTACTGTATTGTAATTCCTTTGGTACACAAGGGGATATGTTCCAAGGCTTACACTGGATGCTTGAATCCATAGATAGCACCAAACTCTCTATACACTGTTTTTTCCTATTCATACTGTTTTAGTCACTTTCTCATCACTGGGACAAGATACATGAGACCTACAATTTAAGGGAGGAGAAGTTTATTTTGGTTCATGGTTTTAGTCCATGGTCAGCCAGCACCAAGGCAGAAATAGTAGGACAGAAGGGCCAGGCACAAAAAGGTGTTCAACCCATAGTGGGCAGGAAGCAGAGAGATGGGGAGAGGCTGGAGCCAAAATACACGTTTCCAGGCCCCGAGGCCAGTGACCACCTCCAACCAAGCCCCACCTCCTAACTGCGCTTTCCGCTGCTGAACTCACCATGGATGAGTAGCACCGCATGATCCATCCAGCTTCCACACACATGAGACTTTTGGAGAATATTTTAGATCTAAACCATAACAAATATCCACCTGTGCATAATGAGTGAGAGGTTAATGACAACTACTAATACCATAGAGAAATTTTAACAATATACTGTCATAAAATTGCCAGCATCACTATT
>RJWT010001597.1:0-46701 GCA_004365215.1 Cuniculus paca
ATAATTTTTCAGGGTATATCAATCTGGATTGGAAGTTGTTTTCTTTCATGATTTGAAACACTTCACTCCAAACTCTTCTTGACTTGATGGCTTGTGTTGAGAAGCCTGCTGTCATTCTGATGAGTTTTCCTTTATAGGTGATCTGTTTCTCTTCTCTAACAGCTTTTAATATTCTGTTCTTGTGCTGAATTTCTGGGATCTTGATTATTATATGTCAGGGTGTAGATTTATTTTGGTTATGGCTATTTGGAGTTCATATGCCTCACTTATCTGGATGCCAGATCCTTTTCCCATGTTTGGGAAGTTTTCTGCTATTACTCCTGTAAATAGAATTTTAATGTCATTTGTGTTGACCCCTGCTTCCTCATTGATACCTATCACTCTTAAATTATTTTTCTTTGCATCATCTTGCAGTCATTGAATTTTTATTTCCTGGTTCCTTATTATTTTTAAGAGGTCTTTCCTAATCACAAGCTGCACACCTGTCTTCAAGGTCTGAAAGTCTATCTTCAGTTTCTTTCAAGCAATTTTGCCAGCTTTCAATGGAATTTTTAATTTCCTGGATATCTCTTTGAATCTGTTTCATGTATTCTAAATCTTTTTTGTATTGTTCATTCAAGGTTTCCCACATTTTCCTGTGCTCCTCTATTTTTTTATCTATGTCTTCTTTAGAGATGCTTAGCAATTATTTTATTATGTTTTTCATTTCTTCTTTTAGCTGAGATAGTATTTCTGTTCTAATTTCTTTTATAGCCCCATGGAGTTGTCTCTTTACTTTAGTTACCATAACTGCAGAAACTTCAGGTGTGCAACTCCAGATGTCTTCCATGTTTTCATCTCCTGGGTAGTTACCATAACTGCAGATACTTCAGGTGTGCAACTCCAGATGTCTTCCATGTTTTCATCTCCTGGACTTGCTCTGCTTGGGTTGGAGTTCAGGGACTGCCTTTTTTTCTTCATCTTGACATTTTCCTGGGTTCTTCCAAACAAGTGGGTAGTGGGGTCCCAGGCACTTCCCATGTTGGCTACAATTTCTCTGGAGCATGACTGTTTGGTTCTCCTGGCCAGTGCTGGCCACGGGTATCCAATGGAGGCCACTGGGTGCTCTGGTGCAGGCCCTGCTTCTGTTTTTCCCAGTCCTTGCTGGTTACCTGGAGTGGAAGCGTCTAGGGCTACTGGAGTGTGTGTGAGAGCAAGGCCTGCCTCTGCTTTCCCTCTGAGCTGGTTACTAATGAGCAGTGTCTCCTAGTGTCAGCTAGAATCTTAAAACTATTTTTCTTTGTATCATCTCCTAGCTGTTGAATTGTTATTTCCTGGTTACTTGTTATTTTTAAGGGATCTTTCCTTTCATGATTGCTAGCTGTGATCCTGTCTTCAAGGTTTGAAAGTATCTTCAGTCTCTTTCAAGCAGTGTTGCCAGTTTTCAACCTACTTTTTTCCATTATATCTCTTTGAATCTGTTTCATGCGTTGTAATTCCTTCCTCTATTGTGCATTCAAGGTTTCCATCATTTTCCTATGCTTTTTTAAAATCTGTCTTCTTTAGATATGCTCATCAATTCTTTCATTATGCTTGTAATTTCTTCTTTTAACTGAGACATTATTTCTGATCTGATTACTTTTACAGTCTCATGAAGCTGTTTCTTTATTTCAGTTGCTGTCCTCTCAGAGATTTCAGGTGTGTGACTTTCATCTTCTTCCATGACTATATCTTCCAGACTTTTGTGTGGGCTAGAGGTCTGAGACAGCCCCTTGCTCCTTTGCCTTGACATTCTCCTGGCTTCCTCCCAATAAGTCGGTTGCAGGGTCCCAGGCACCCCCCACCTTGGCTGCCCTTCCATGGTGTAGGGTAATTGGACAGGCACCTGGGTTTCTCTGAACCCAGTTTCCCAGGGAGGTAGCAGGGCATGGGGCAGGCCCCTCCAGGCCCATACAGCTAAACTGAGGATTTCCCAATGGCCAGTGTGTGGGGCTACCTCCTCTCTGCCTGCATGTCTACACTGGGACTCCCCCATTGGTGGCAGGCACACAGGGGTGTGTTCTCCTAGTGGGTGCTGGATGCCCAAAGGAAGCAAGTATCTCCAATGGTAGCCTGCAGGTTCCTGGGATGTACCTGGCTGTGTCTCCCTGCCCATGCTGGCTGCCTGCAGGAAGCAAGCCCTCTGATCAGCCCTGTGTCTTGAATGTGATGCTAGTTACACAAGTCTGCACACAACTGTCTCCAACTTGATGTAGAAGGATGGACAGCTTAGAGGTAGCAGCCAGGGAAACAGGTAAAGCATCTTGTCCCCAGCAGCATCAAAAATTAAATAAAAATAAAAATAATTACTTTGCAGAAGCTTCAAAAGGTAAAAGCACCTGAAGTATAAATAATTAAGAAATTGTAAAAGTTTATACTTTTCCTGTTGTAAAATTTTTCAAGGCATGATTTTACTTTTAAAAATTAGAAAATTAAAATATTTCCTTTAAGCTTTATTGGGCATTGTGTGTAATACTTAAAATCTTTTAAATTACTGGTAGTGTAGCTAAGGAAGCAACTCAATTTCAATACTGTTATCTTTTTGCCAGATTCTCCTACAAGTCTATTTTCTGAAGGAGAAATTATATTTGCCATGTGCTAATACCTTTTTCTATAACTCTGTTTAAAGGTCCTCTCATTCTTAATGGTTGCTTAAAACATTCTGCAAAGTCTATTTTATGAAACAATTACAAAATTTTTAGAGAATATGAACAAGATAACTAATTTTTATACTCTCTTAGAAAAAAATCAAGGTTTAACTTTGTGTTTTTATACATGTGGTCTAGTCTCTTGCATGATTACTATTTATTGATAAAACCAGGTCCTGGTCATTCTTTCAATGACAATCTAGAAATCTACTTCTGCTCCTTTTCATGAACATTTCTGTGGGATTCTGCTTGCTTACCTGTGCTGCAGAACTCTGGAAACTCACCCTTGGATAGCTTCATTCCCTGATGCTTCTGCTGAAACGTGCTCATCATGACAGAATTGCAGGTCATCTCAAGGTGTCTGGCCTACTAGCTATAAGAGAAGCACCAAGGGAGAGCAGAGTCTACACTTACATGACCTACATTATAATGCATCACAGTGCATCATAATACAGTCCCCCACCCAGTCTCAAGGAAGCTGTTCTCTGGCCCTTGGTTTCTTCAAGATAAAGTGGAGTCAATAATACCACCTAGCTCTCAGGGATGAGTGAGTTGAGAAGAATTCCTTTCATTCTTTTAACTTATAACTAAGTCATAATTAAGCCAGGGATATAGCACAGTGGCACAAACACCTGCCTGGCAAGTGCAAGGTCCTGAGTTTGATTCTCAGTACCAAAAAAAAGTCATAATTAATGCCAGTCATTAAAGGAGACTTTTAACTGCATCAAAATCTCCTAGAATACTTGGCTTTTGTAAGCTTTCCACAGAGGAGAAGCACAGTCACAGAACAATGTAGGTAGCATTGCTTTAAACTCAGAACCACCCTTGTAGTTACTGCTCCCTGTCCTTTCAATCCCAGTGTTCTTCACAGTTCACCAATGTGTTCAAAAATTGAGGCTATTTGTAAAACTATCACTTTATACATTTTTAATATGTCAACAAATGCATAAGGTTGTGAGGAAAAAAATTATGGAATTTTAAATAAAACAGATCATTTGCACTCAGATCATTAAGGAGATTCAGGTACACTTCTTTCTGCTTAAACACTTACAATGTATTGAAATCTGCTAATAAGAAAATCAATAAATAAATACAGAGTGTAGGTGCCATAATATAGTATTGTACTAAATATTATTGGTGGATACAGTTGTCTCCTTCTATCCACAGAGTCAGTTACCCAGGTTAACCACAGTACAAAAATTCAAGAAAGTAGGATAAGATATTTGAAGAGAAAGAGAAAGATCACGTTCACACACCTTCTATTACAGCATATTGTTATAATTGTTTTGTTTCATTATTAATCACTAACCTCTTATTCTTAATTTATAAATTAACCTTACAAGTATGTATATAGGAGAAAAACAGTATAACTGTATATAGGATCCAGTAATACTCATTGTTTTAGGGATCCGCTGAGTACCTTGGAACATACCTCATACAGATAAGGGGGAATACCATAATAATTTCTGTTCTTCGTTTGATACAATGATGGAAAATGAAACTAAAGCCATGAGCCATGACCTGTCCACCAGGTACAGAAGGAAGTGAAGATTCTGGCAAGTCCCCAGGTGCACAAAGAATACATCACCACATACTTCACCAGAATAGATCTGTCCATGTTTAAAGGCTAAACACCTATTAAAGTACAGCATAGGCATACTGAAAAAAAGGGAAGGAAAGCACAGCTCTAAGCTCCTGGAGGTGTAACAATCTGTGTCTCTACTTTCTTGTAGAGGCTACAGAAAGACTTTAAAATGTAATCGTGTTCTACAGGACCTTGGGAGAGCTCACTGAATGAAAAGTGAGTCATCCTGTAAATACAGGCTGAGATACACAGAGAACTGATGGGTGTCCTCAGTTCTGTACCACTAGCTTTAAGGAATGAGTGCATCTTCTCAGACTCTCCTCAACCTCAAGTCCGCATGGATCAACAAGGGCTCCACCAGAATTGAGGAAGGAGGGCCACACGAACATGTGCACATCCTCATGTGGCAGACGTTTATGGCAGAGAAATTTGACCCTAAAGAGATGGACATAGACATACCAAGCAAATGCTATAAAAGTCCACTTGGGAAAATGAGTATGTGGCAAAATCAAAAACAAAGCCAAAATATTTGATGTGATGAAGACAGATGCTTTAGATAGATAAAAACATACTTTGTTAGAAATTTGAAGATTTCAGGACCAAACATTGAAATATATAATGCACATATTTTCAAAAATACAAAAGAGAAATAAACCATATCTAGAGGTGGGGACATCTCCATCACAAAATGTCAAATCAAATAGAAAAACACAATCTGAAATAATTTGAATGACATAAACATCTAACTTGATGTGATATATATATATATAGAATTGTGTGCCTAACAAATTGAAAATACACATGATTTTCATACACCATGGAACATTTGCAGTAATTAACCAGATGTTACTGTACCAAGAGTTCTAAATAAAGTCCCCAAGGCAGAAATTACACAGTCCAAGTTCTGATTAAATGACACAAAACTAGACAGTAAACAACTAAAGTGTAACCTAAAAGAAACTTTCCACTTAGAAATGTTAAATCACTCTTCTAAATAGCATAGAATAAGGACAACCACAGAATTAAAATTAACAGCTATTCAAAAATGAGAATAAATGTGCTATATATTAAAACAATGTGGATAAAGCATTCATCAAGGAAACGTTGACTAAAAGCATCTGATAGCAACAGAGGAAGATGGATAATTAAGGGCCATAGGAGTCAACTTGATGGAGTAGAAATCAAACAGTAGCTGAAACCCAAGGTGAGGCATCCTGGGGAATGAGTTCGATGGCTACACTGCCTAGCGTGAGAATCTAAGCCTGCCAATTCCGTCCTGTCCTAAACGGAGTCATCTGACCTCTCAGAGCCTCTGTCCCATCAACACATTGGGGCTCTTTAAATGGAGTGAGATATTGCCAGCAAAAGCCTTGCTAAATGGAGTGAGATATTGCCAGTAAAAGTTTTAGGAAATTACTTGGCACATGGTAAGTGCTAAATAAAGCCTATTTTGAGAGGAAGCAAGAACTATAAAACAATTAGTTAAGAATCCATTTTCTGTGAATAAGTGCCTTTGACTGCCAACTTAGATCCTCTTGGCCCAGGTAAAGAACATGCTGATGTTGAAGTGTTCCAGATGGCTGCAGGAGAAAGCCTACCAGATGCTTAGGGAGAGACTAATGCTAATCCTATACAGACTCTTGCAGAAAATAGGCAATGGAGATACACAGCCTTCTTGGCCAATGCAGTGAAAAATAAAAGGTACCCACATTAGCAATGCCACAATGTGACCATCATTTTGTGTAGGTGTTTATATACAGAAATTCCCAGAATAACTCACAAATAATCATTAAAAATAAATAGTTGGATTTAGTAAGGTTATAGTACTGTAGTCTAATATATAAAACTAATTATCATGCTGAATATCCAAAGTAAACAGAGGTTTAAAAATATTTATAAAAAGGGGGAGAATAAGCCTTATAAAATATATGCAAAATATATAGACATAAAATCACCAAGAAATGAAATTCTACAAATAATAGAAGAAATAGAGGGATATGCCATGCTAATAGATTCAAAGAGGTACTACTATAACAATGTCTCCACAAATTGATGTATATATATATTCAACAAAATATCCAAAATCCTAAAAGTTTCCTCTGTGAAATTGGCATCTGGTTCTAAAATTTAAATGGGATGCAAATGATTGAGAATAACTAAGAGTCTCTTGAAAGAGAACAAGGTAGAGAAAGTTGCTCTAATAAACATTAATATTTATTTTAAACAGTAATTAAACAGTACAGTTTGGGGTGCAAAAATAGGCAGATCAATAGGGGAGGGGGGAGAGTCATCAATTTACACACAAAAATTCATGCTTAATAACAAAAATGACACTATGAAACATAGTATATGATTTCTGCAATAAACATAGCCAAGAAATTCTATAAGCATAGATCAGAAAACATGAAGCAAGTATTAATCATGTCTGATCATTACATCTAACAATATAAAAGTTGTTTATAAAAGTGGTTTATAAAAAGTTGTTTATAAAAGTGGTTTCCAGAGAATGATGGGGGCTGGGCTGGGCGTGGTGGCTCACGCCTGTAATCCCAGCACTCAGGAGGCTGAGACAGGATTGTTGCGAGTTCGAGACCAGCCTGGGTTACAAAGTGAGCTCAAGGCCAGTGTGAACGGCATAGTGAGACCCTGTCTCAAAAAGACAAGGGCGGGGGACCTAACTCAGCGGCCTAAGCGCCTGCCTGGCAAGCACAAGGTTGTGAGTTCAATCCCCAGTGCCTAAAAAATGAATAAATAAATAAATGATAGGGGCTGAAATCTGTTCAGCATGGATTTAGGAGATAAGAAGGAGAAAATTGTGACAGAAAAGGCAAAGAACTCAAAGTTCAAACAAAACTAAAGTGATAAAATCGGACCAAAAGAGTTTTAGGGTGTGTGCAAAGATCTGTGTTTCATTGAGATAGATACTGGTAAGCTGATGGGACTGATCTAAGAGACATGGTGAAGCAGTTGATAGGTAGAGAGGACAGTTAGGTAACCAGCAATACTACAGAGAGTTTCAGGAGCTGGCCCATGAGTTAGAATTTGACAGTAAGAGAAGATTAGTATATGATGCAGTCTGGTATTATGAGATTTAAATAGCAGTTTAGTTTCAGGAAGAAAGGAAGAAAAATGACTTGAAATTTGCAAAAGCAACTAAAAGGACAGTCACCTCATCTCTGGTCCATTTATCTAAGGGGTATAGAAGGAAAGGAGTCACCTTTTATGGGATGCCCTCATGCAGTAAATAAGTTCCTGTAGAAATAAAATGGAAATGTTTCAAAAAGGGCTAAAGATATTAAGGATATTTCTGAGCAAGAACCATGATTTCCAGTGAGGAGAGTTGAACTGTTTAGAAATTTGAGATGAATGTAACTAGAGATGTGCAGAAGCAATGGAGCAGAACATGGAAAGTAAAGCAATCAGAAAGCCATGATAATCAGGATAAAGGATTTAATAAAATTAGACCCAGTGGGATAAAAGTGAATCATTGTCTACTAAGGAAGGCAGCTAAATGTCATCAAGCTCAAAGTACAGGATTTTTGCATCCAAAAACTTCCTTTCCACTCCTCCTCATTCTGGAGCCCTTGACCTTTAAGAAAAGCACCAATTATCTGTGCCCAACCATAACATTAAAATATCTGTCAATGCTTCCATATTATGCAAGGTGTAAACCTCTCCCAATTTTCAGAGTGGCCTCTTATAAGACAAGACCTCATCATCAACCTGACTCTCTAGAGCATAGGAGGCAAACCTATGGTGTGTGTGCTACAGTGGGATACTTGTATCATTGAAAGTTCTAAAAGTTTCTCCACCACTGCGTTAGAGATTCTGTGGCCCTCTATCAACTGCTTTCTTCTTTAGGAAGAAATGGGAAGCAGTGGTTTTTGTCTGTTTACTCTGTACTGAGCCTGGGGTGGGGAGCAAGCTATGGTATCTATCAACTCCAGCCACTGCCTTCATTCTAGCTGTGGACAGCAAGAATATGTTAAGAGTTACCTGCTTCAAGACTGATGAAACAAATGCCAGGAGCTTAGAAACCTCAAGAAGCTGGGCTGTTAGATGCATAAATTAGCCTGTCTCCCTCTCCGGGAGGAAGCTGAGAAATAGAATTTTTCATCTGCTTGTTCTGCTGAAGGAAAAAGACAACAGTATTTATTAGACCAAGCCACAACCTCCATTCTTCCCTGGCAACTAAACTCTTCTGGGAACCACCAGCACTCCAAGATTGGCCTGAGAACCATCTCCTTCTATCCCATGGATAAGCTAGCAGCTATGGGCTCTCTTCCTGATCGTATAGCAATGCATGAGGGTTAGGGTCTCCTTGAGCATGTGTCCTGAATGACATTTCTGGCTTCAGCTAGTTTGGCTTTGCATTCTTCAAGAATCCAAGAGCCTTTCAATTAGTTCATTATTTGTCACAAATGAAATTTGTCTATGAATTATTACAGAATCAGGATGTCTGTGAGGGTAAGAAGGGTCCAGGATTTCCTACTCAGTCTTGTTACTGACTTTACCTATTATTTCTTGTATCTGCCCACACCGTTATGCCTTCTTGGATTAATATGTTGTTCTAACTGACCTTGCCACATTCAGTCTTGACTTTCTAAAAAGCCTTTCAAACACTCAAGAAAGAGTGCTCTTGAAAAGTATATAAATCTCATCATGTTATTCGCTGCTTAAAATCATTCAATGTCTTCCCATCAAAGCTAATGTTTAGTGAAAACTTATTGCATGCAGGGTACTATGTTGAAATCTTTATGCATACAACCCTAATTAATCTTAGAAATTCCAGGAAGTAGGTAATATTTTCATAATGTTTAAAAGGAAGGACCTGAGACTTAGAGAAGTTTAATTAAGTTGAGCAAGGGTTACACAGTTATTAATGCTAAGCTGCCAGAATTCTTACTTTGCCTACAAAATTTCAGCAACCTGATCCCACTCTTCTCTCTGTGTGTCATTTGGCTATGATCACAGTTTCTTCCTCTATCATGCCTTCCCCGAACTTCTGGAGTGTATTAGTTCTCCCCACCATACTTGTATGCTCCTTTCCATTTCGCCTTATGACCAAGTAGACTCT
Organism: Cuniculus paca; assembly: GCA_004365215.1. Lineage (NCBI taxonomy): Eukaryota > Metazoa > Chordata > Mammalia > Rodentia > Cuniculidae > Cuniculus > Cuniculus paca. The sequence goes on from RJWT010001597.1 coordinate 9,329, forward strand.
AAATCATTACAAGCTGTCAGAATGGCTAGAAACTGTAGTGGCGAGCCTATGTACATGCACTGCAGTGGGCTATTTGTTATCATTGAAAGCTCTGAAAGTTTTGCCTTCACTAGACTATAATTTCATCAAATTGATTTATAATTTAGAATAGTTTATTACTATGAAAGATTGAGAATAATTTGGTTTGTAACCTTTTGAAATCACTACCATGTCTTTGATAATACAGTGAAGTTTATATATTTTGCTTGTTCTTGGGATGTCTACTTAACTGTGTTCAATAAAAAAATTCATTAAGATGCCACTGTTAAACATCTGGAAATCCAAACAAAGCATCTTTTGGGTATTCTCAGAAAAGTCTGGCAACAGCAACATGTCATGTACCAAGCTGAAATATGGACCCTCATTTTTTCTCACCCAAATAAACTAACATTTCCATAAGAAAGTTAGACAGCCAAGGAGCCCTTGGCTCAAAACTATTATGAACACCATTATTCCACTCTAACAGCCATTCTGTTGTAGAGCCATTTGAGAACCCCTCAATAGACAATGATAATGATGAAGAGTTATTTTAACTACTGCCAAAGCCATAATTAGACTAACACATCTCCTGTGAAGACAACACGCACATCAAAGATAGTCTTAAAATAATCTGTTAACTTTGGTGGGAGAAGATTAACAAGGAGGAGAAAAATAATTGTAAGTGTCATATTTACATTGTTACTCATCTGAAAAAAATACAGGTTGGGAGGAAAACTGAAGGACTTGATGCAAGCGCACAGATGCACTGCAGTAATGTTTTTCAGCATTTCTGCATGTATGTGCATTCATCTCTGTTCAAATATCTGTTTTAACATCAAACCCTTCAAGAATATTTTGGAAGTGTGCTATGGAGTGGTTTAGTGTTTCCTTTGTATTAAAGCAGATGGAAAAGTTATATATCAAATTGTTTGCATGACTGTACTTACTGAGAATAGAAAATAACAGGATCACATAAAAATGTAATATACTTCTTAAAATCACAAGATATTATTGAAGCATGAGATTTAAAAAAATTCAGTGCACTATGAATTACATAAATTGCAGCTATTCGATTGCAACTGAAAGCGTATATTTACCTAATTTAACTAAGAACATTTTTGGAGACACCATGAATAGAAGTCCTCACAGGGCATCAAGAATGGCTGAGTCACCATCCACCACTGGGCTGTGTTAGAGTATCTCATTTGGCTTCTCTCAGAATGCTGATTTCATTCTTTTCCTAGTTTATGAATTTTTTGGCTTTATAATAAATTCTAATAGCTCCAAAGTATTATATCTTATGACCTCTATCGTCAGAAAGACCTTTCCCTACTACTCTTTCTGGTCCCATCTTGAGTCCATTCATAGATTAATGATGATCATGTTAGAAAAAAAACTCCTATAAGGAAAACGATGGTGGAGTATGAGAAAATGTTGTAGTCACAGAATCTGGGACTGGATAGTTTAAATAATGGATATTTATTATACCATTCTACTTATGAAACTAATGAATATTATACCATTCTACTTATGAAACTAATAGCCTCTCCTAAAAACAAAATAATTTCAAAATACTAGTTAAGCTTTATTTCTAGAAACAAAATATGTGCTATATATATCAACAACACTCTGCACTGGGAAAATGCAAATACAGTTACTACAGTTTCTTGCATTTGTATAAATAGTCTTCTCCCTTTTACTAAAGGATTTTCTATCTCAAAAGTAAAAAAAGAATGAGATTAGAAAGTTGACAGAGTTTTACTTTATATATGAAGAAATTTAGGTGTAAACAAGTGACATAATTTCTCAAGCATAAACAGCTAGTTGAAAGCCAGCAACAGACTCAAACTTCATCCCCTTCATTCCAAATTCTGAAAACTGGTAAACAAAGTATGGTGTACAACAAAAATCCAGATCTTCGAAGAGATAATCCAAAGTCATTTGTTTTAGTTTCATTTACCACATGCTAATCATTTTTATGACAATGGAAGTTGGTACCAAGTTCATCTACATTATTAGAAAGATAGTATCTTTGTTTTAGTTTGATTTAGCTTTCCAAGCACACTTCCTTTCTTTCTCTATTATGTTGTGATGCATTACTCCAAGCAGTTTTTGCATAAACACATCAAGAGCCAATTTGGCTGATGTGGGAATTTGTTAGGTGGGTAGGAGCAGAAACACCTGCTGTTGTCTCTCTAATGGGTCCTAAATTAAAATTGTCAGAAACTTGCTGCAAGTGAAGTCAGAAATGTTCAAAATAAGTTCAGTTGGAATGAATGTCAGCTGTTAACAGGAGTTTCTTTGTCCAGTTGGGATGCTATAACAAAATACCATAAACTAGGTCACTTAGAAACAATGTATGTAAATTTATTTCTCAGTTCTGGAGGCTGGGAAATCCAAGATCAAGGCTTCAGCAGAATCACTGTCTAGTGAAGGCCCATGTGCTGGTGTATGGACAGCCACCATGCAGTGGACATCTCACATGGTGGAAGAGGAAAAGAGACTCTCTTGAGCCTCTCCATAAGGGCACTGATTCTACTCACAAGGAGTCTGCTTTCATGACATAATCCCCTCCTTTTGACCCTTCCTTCTAATGCCATCACTTTAGACATAAAATGTCAAAATACGCATGGGAGGAAAGGCATACCCATTCAGACCACAGCAAGTTGTAAGCCGTATCTTGCATCTGGGAGGAGCTGGACATCTTAAGGAATACTTCCACAGATGTGCTATGATTATAGCGTCCCTTTAGCAGTTTTCAAACAAAATAGATTGGCACTTTGCCAAAGTAATAATAATTTTGAAAACATCAAAATTGCCAAATAAGTAAAATACATGAGCAAATGAAATTGCATAGTCAGTTGTTTTCTAGTTAATAACATAAATGTAAAATTACAGTGTCATGTGGCAAGTATGTTTTTTTTTTATCTGTTTGTTTTTTGTTTTTTTTGCAGCACCGGGGATCAAACTCACAACCTCACATTTGCCAGGCAGGCACTTAGGCCGCTGAGCTAAATCCTCAGCCCTTGTTTTTTTTGAGACAGGGTCTCACTATGCCGTTCAGGCTGGCCTTGGGCTCACTTTGTAGCCCAGGGTGATCTTGAACTCGCAGCGATCCACCTGTCTCAGCCTCCCAGTGCTGGGATTACAGGCGTGAGCCCCCACACCCGGCAAGTATATGTTTATTTTTAAAAAACTTCCAGAATATTTTCCAAAGTGGTTATATTGATATAGGATGTAAAATAATCCAAATAGTGTAAGGGAAATATAACTCTGGACCTGCTAGATGTTTGATACGCTGAGTTCATGTACTCTAAAATCAAAGAATTCTAGGAACAATGGAGGTTAAGAATAGGAAGAATTTGTTGAGAGAAAGGAAGCTTCTGTCTAACAGAGGCAAAAGGAGTCTGGGGAGCTTGCTTCTCATGGGAGTTTTACAAAGCAAACCTAAGAGGTGAGATGGGTGTAAGGTGAGATAAAAATATCGGTAACTAAAAAGATTACAAGTATAATCACTTAAGTAACACTGATCCAATGGGAACTCGCCAGGCAATTGTGAGGTGGGGCAAAACTCTGGTCAACCAGTAAGTGTAGGAGTATAGTCACTTAGGTAACACTGATTAAAAGGGGATCAAATGGGGAAGCAAGCACATAAAATAAAGACTTTCCTGAAAGAGGTGTGGTAAGGAGGGCCTCCACCCAATGTAATTGATGTCTGTTTAGAACCTCAGTCACTGCTGTGTACCCCTAGGGGAAGTATGCGGATATAGTCTTTCCTCTCTGCCCTAAAGCCTGACCTTCAAGGAATGCACCTCCACTGAGGTTGTATTCTGCACTGACCTTTCAAGGGTCCAGCCCTACCTGACTGCCCATAATATTTCTGAATAACTTAGTTATCTACAATAATATCACTGCATGGTCCCTAGTCATTTGTGCATATTCCAGCTGTTCCGCATCTAATCCAAGGCATACTATTGCATGCATTTTAAATTTTAGCCATTATAGTAATATATACTAGTATTTTACATATTTCACTGATGACTGATGACACTGAACATCTTTCCTGCATGTGCTTTGTGTAGCATTTGTTCAAATCTTTGTCAATTTTTAAGTTAGTTTAGTGATTTTCTTTTTTTTTTTTTTTTTTTGGTACCGGGATCAAACTCACAAACTCACGCTTGCCAAGCAGGCCCTTACACCACTGAACTAAATCCCTGGCCTGTGATTTTCTTATAATTGAGTTGTAAAAGTACTTTTCATGATCTTTATTTGAGTTGTTTGTCAGTTTATAAATACTGCTTTCTATTATTACTGTAATAAATTACTGCAAACACAGTGGCAGCATCGGTTTATTCTAAAAGTCATACAGAAGACCAAAGCTGAGTCTTGCAAGGCTAAATGAAAGTTCTTGCGAGGCTAAATGAAAGTTCTTGCAAGGCTAAATGAAAGTTCTTGCAAGGCTAAATGAAAGTTGTTGCAAGATTTTCCAAAAAAGAGCAGTTTATAATTTTGAAGTTGGTATTTACTATTTTATCAATTGTGTTTCTTTATTATCATTCAGTTCAAAATATTTTGCCATTTCCCTTTTGATAGCTTCTTGGACCAGCTGATTATTTAGAAGTGTGATATTTAGTTCTCAACACAACACTGGTGGATTTTGAAGTTATGGAATATTTCTATTTTAACATAATCCTATTGGAATCAAAGACAGTAACTCTGACCTATTTTACAGTACAGCTTATGGTATATATTTGTTAAAAATACAAATTGAAATTGAAAAAGGATTATTATATGTCTCAATTGGAGTGATCCATAAATGACAATTTGATCAGCTTGGTTGGTAGTATTGGTAAATTATATCCTACTAATTAATTTCTGAGTTAAAAGTTTTTGTTTCTCTCTACAGTTATGAATGTGCTTTTTTAAGTATTTTAAACTCTACTATTAGGTGAATACATATTTAAAATACATATCCATTCTTGCTGAAGTGACTTCTTTGCTTCTGTCAAATGTCCCTCTTTGTGTCTGGCAATATTTGTTGTTCTGAATTCAACATTTTCTCATACTAACATAGTCATTCAATTCTCTTGTGATTGTGTTAACATGATATATCTTCAATAAATCAGATTAGGCTATTCATTTCTTTATAAAAGTAGGTTACTTGTCCTATGCTGCTTGCATTGTTCTGTTCTGATCTGTTTTGTTCTGTTCTGTTTTATTCTCTTTAAAATAAGAAAGTACATTACTTCCTTATTCAAATTTACTTTTAACTGATACATAAAAATCATAAAATATGCATAATTATAGGGTTACTGTGATGTTTCCATACAAGTAAACATTGTGTAAAGTTCAAATCAGGGTCAACGTATCTATCTCCTCAAATGCTTATTACTTCTTTACAGTGAAAATGTGTATATTCTTCTAACTTTTTAAAATATGCAGCACATAGTTGTTATCTGTAGTCCTCTACCATGCAATGGGACACAAGAATTTCTTACCCCTACCTATGGTTTACTACCCACTGATAAACCTGTCTTCACTTGCCTTCCCTCCTGGTCTCCTTACCCTCTCCCTTGGTAACCACTCCTCTACTCTTAGCTTCCATTTGATCAACTCTTTTGTAGTCCATATATTAGTGAAATCAAGTGGTATTTGTCTTTCTGTACTTGGCTCATGTTAATGATCTCCAATTCATAAATGACAAAGTTTGATAAAATAGGTCACCTTGTAGATAACTTGTAGTATTCAAACTCTTCACATATAATGATATATCCATGTATGTAAATAAATGTTATTGACTTCTCCATTTACTAACTTCACACAACACACATACATGACAAACTAACATAGGCTTTGTGCCTTTGTTCTGTGCACTTGAGAAAATCTACAAAGAACTTGTTTTCCCTATTTTTTTGCTCCAATCTTTGACTCATTCAGAAATGGACTGTAATAGATTTATGTTCTACATTTTCTTTACATAACCTTGAAAGAACTTCCCAGTAAGAGCATGGTGAATGACTAGATAGTGTTGTAGATAATTATAATAAGTATTGCTAAGCCATAGAACTGCTGGAAAAAGTTTTACATGAGCCTTTAGGAAACAGTTGACATAAAAATGTAAAAAATAAGCCAAACCCTTATCAAAAGTGGCAATTTTATTTTGATAGTATATTTGATATTATTTTATAATCGTCTTATAAAATGGATGCATGAGCCCACTTAGGACATGAACTAGGATGAAATCGGGGATTTAGAAGGGCTGGTGTCCTTCCTGAACACAGTTATGTTCCTGTATTCAAAATAGCTGCAATACTTTTGGACATAGTAAAAATCAAACAGAATAGAACAGAAACAGTAAAAGCAAAACAATGGCTATAATAGACTTCAAAACAAGACAACAGTAAATTCTAAATGGCTACCATATATATCTTACTATCATTGAAATAGCTGCTCTTGCCACCAAGTATAACATAATCAAACAAAGCAAAAGAGAATAAAACCCAACACAACAATGAACAATGTAGGACTTCAGAGCGAGACTATAGAGAATCAACAATAACTACCACCCTCAGAAGGGAGACCCCCCCCCAGATGCCATGCTGCATACCTCTATCTTCTGAACAGATGATCAGAACACTGGCCCTAGACCTGCAAGGTCAATGAAACACCAAAGCACCACAGGCATCCAATTATGTTTCACCTTGACAGCTATCATCAGAGCCTATGTTTCTCTGGATCAGCTGTCACTTGTGGGGTGGGATTGGCACTTTTGTTTGCCAGCCCACGAGGTGGAAGGAGCTGGGATCTAACTGTCCCCCTGCTAGAGGCAGCCCACAGAGAAAGGCTTGGCTCTGGATGTCCCAGTCCAGTAGCAGCCCAAGCGTGGCACTGGTTTTGGCGGTGCAGGTCTAGTTCTCCCTCCCCACAGTCCACACTGATGGTAACTCACAGGGAAAGGCTTGGCTCTGGATGTCATGGTCTGGCAGCGGCCCTCCTTGCCTTCCTTCCAACAGTGAGTCGTGGGATTACTATTAAGCTTAAAATCTGCCCAGGAATGTTGCAATGCCATATTAATGCTATTTTCATTCTAACTGTGATTTTAATTCTGGTAACTAACAGTGGCTAAATTTTACTATTTACTTGATATGAGACTTTTTGGGCCAGGGATCTAGCTCAGTGGTCTAAGCGCCTGCCTGGCAAGCGCAAGGTCGTGAGTTCAATCCCTGGTGCCGCAAAAAAAAAAAAAAAAAAAAAGAGACTTTTTTACAATGTTTTGTGTAGATTATCTCTTTTAACACAAAGAACAGCCTTGTACTAGCACACCCATTTTACAGGTTAGGGAAGTGAGGGCAGGGTAGGGGAAGGAACACAGCCAGTGCTGCATGTGCAGTAGGTAAGGAGTGGGCCTCCACCTGCACCTGACTTCAGAACCTAGAGTCTGCCTTGAGCCACTGTGCTCAACTTCCCCAAAGGTCCTGTGGGTCATCAGGTCCCGACCATAAATAAAGGAAAACTTTGAGAGCCTCCTCCAAGTGCATACTGGGACACCCAAGGTGTCCATGTTCCCCATGGAAAGGACAAGCCGCTCCACCAAAAGTGACCACACTTGCTGTAGGTGCCCAAGGATTAACGCACACGGTTCTTCATGAGCAGAGGAAGAGAAAACAGCATGAATGAGCCTCCAGTGTTCATTTTGAGAGGGAAAATAGATTCAGAAGGAAAATCTGACCCAGTTAGATGTTTTATGGATGTCCAGCCAGTGTCCATAAGTCAGCACTGAAGCAGGAGGTCTTGCAGACCTACTCATGGTTTCTTTCAGATAGTTCTTGGAAGAAAAAAAATAGAGAAAATACCTTCTCCTCTCTCACATCCTTTAGTTCACTTGAAGATGGTGTTTTCAGTGGCATCAAACAAAGACAAAGCATGCAATGAATCTAACTGAAAAGACCAAAGTCATTAATGTGGGTAATCGAAGCAGGTAGCTGACTATGGCCTGAAGGAGGAGTGTAAATAAAGGAAAAATATTTAGACTCTTATTTTGTAAAACTGGAGAAAAATAGTGTTGAGCACTTAATAGCTAAAGGGGAAAGAGATTAGAGGCAGCGTGACAAGTGCTTCATGATTCCAGACCATAAATACTAAGATGGCAAAGCCTATAATGTGGGAGACATCAAACTACCCAATGTGCAGACTATGAAGAAAGCAAGAGCAGAGGCAGAGGGCTTGGAAAAGACAGGACACCATGGATGCAAATGGGAATCCACTGACCAAGATTTTTACTTTCTCTGTGAAATCCACACAGCTTGGGCATCTTTCACTGATTTAAACAGTATTCATGGATAGTTTGGATGCTAGCTTGAATTTCGAATGAAGTATTCTGGAAAAACTATTAGGGCAATTGGAGCAAAGTTGGTTAAAGTTTCATCCAGTGCAGGAAAATGGAGAAAAGCTGGAAATAAGAGAGCAGGAAATGGTGTCAAGTACAGCCTTTATTTTAATATTTTACATTGTCTGTTTTGCTAAAAGAAAACAGTTTTAAAATTGTGTTAAACTAGTATCTTATATAGTTCTGCCAGATTACTGCCACTATGCATAATTTTTTTGTGTTTTTTTTTTTTTTACTTAAAGATGAAAATGACAACTATTCAGTTCTGATGTCCTTCATTGTGGTTTGTATTAAAAGTCATGCTTTGGTAAGAATATATAAAACTCTACAAAAAATTTTTTATTGAAAAATAGTTCCTTGAGGTGGGAGGATCTCATGTTCAAAGTCAGCCTGCACAAAAAGCTCAGAACAAAGAAAAGGAAGGAAGGAAGGAAGGAAAACTAGTTCCTTATAAAAATAAACACAGAAGTGCATTCAAATGCCCTACTCATATTTAGAAATTTTAACATCTACTTGAAAAATAAAAAACAACATTTTAAATGTTCAAGCATGTGATTTTCAAACATCAAAATAGTTGAGTTTAATACTGAAACATCCACTGGTTGGCCCTCTAAGAGACCATTCATTTCCTGCTCCCATGCTAAGTCCATACCCGAAGCAGAGCAGTTGCTTTGAGAAGAATAATTCAAAGACACTTTCAGTATATTTGGACAGAGAAATCTTAGCCATATAGAGTCATCATAAGTGCAGCTCTGACTTGCTCATTTTGGACTACTGGTACCAAAGCCCTTCTCAGTGAAAAGTAATATGTGCATCTTTACTTGATTCCAATGAGTTCTTGAACGTGATGCACACTGTCATTTTAATAACTTTCTTTTTTTTTATTTGAAAGATAGTAAAACTCAAAAAATAAATCCAATCAAAACACAGCAGTGAAATTGGTACAGAACATCAAAGCAGGGTAATAACAGCAATGGCTACTATAGTATATCTCGTTATCTTCACAGTAGTTGTCCATCCCATCAGATATACCAAAATCAGACCAAAACAAAACAGAGTAAAACCAATCAAAACAGAATATTGAGTAAAGCCAAAAAAATTAATGAGAACAAAAGAAATCAGTGAGAACAATATTACATTTCAAAAACAAGACACAAACAATCTCCCATACTTGCCATATTGCATACTGTTACCTTCCCTTTAGATACTCAGCCTGCCGGCTCCAGGCCTATAAATTCAATCAAACAATACAATCCTTCAGTTGCTTTTAGTACCTCAGTTGCTATCAGCTCAAGCTGACCTCCAAAGCAGCTGGTGGCTTACAGGGTGAGAGGGTTTGATGATTCTCAGCCTGCGTGCCAGTAGGTTCATGGGAGGCACTGACTTTTCTCTTCCTGCACCCCACATGGTCTGCGTGGCTTACCAGAAAGGCTGGCTAGTTGGCTCGTTGATCAGCTTCTCCCAGTCCCAGCATGGCTGATTCTCAGGAGTCGCTATCTGACTTTTCCTGGGCCCCGCATGGTCTGACTTAATGAGTAACTTTCCAGATTACAAGATCGTTTTCAGGTTTGCATACCCAATAAAACCCAACACAAACCCATAGCAGCTTGTAGGGGGAATTAAGTTCCTTATATCTCTAAATCAATAGATGTCAAATAATAATGAAAAAAAAAGCCAAATCTCTCTAGTTTTTTGTTTGTTTTGTTTTTGTTTTTTGGTAGCAGGAACTGTACTCAGGACCTTGCATTTGCTGTGCCACTGAGCTGAGCTATATCCCCAGCCCACTCTCTCTGCAGTCTTTTTTTTTTCTGTGATTTGTCTGCATTTTTTATTTACACATTATTTTAAGAGTCTCCAAAATTGTAATGGCTGCTCACCAACCCTAATACTAGACACATTCCAGTAGGTCTGATTTGTATCAGGCCTTTATATTCAATTATTCCTCAGATGTAGTCTACACTGAAGTATGAAATCACAAAACTCCCCAATTGTAGTGAAGATGAAAGTATCTATCCATATGATAGAGACCAATATTTATTGTATGTTTTATGTGCTAGAAACTAAGTTGTTTTCTTTTTTGCATAGATTAGCAATCATCATGATAATCATTAGAAGTAGCACATTTTACAGACCAGGAAACTGAGGATCAGAGAAGTCACCTGTTTCTCAATAGATACTCATAGGCAGGTGCATCTCCATCCATGCAGGAGAACCTCCCTTTTCCTTTGCAGAGAAAGTGAAACCAACCAAGAGAAAATCCTTGTTTCACCCTTAATCTGCACTCGTGTTCCATCTCCTCCTGATACAAAGAAAAATCCCTGATATTATCAGAATTTTCCATTGCCTTCTCCTTTCTCAAGAAATATACAGAGCAATTCTGTCCCATAACCATTTTAACTATGAACATTCCCATCAACCTATATACCTGCTCTCTCACCTCCTGATTTTGAAGAACACTTTCTTTGATCTCTTATTGCTCTCCAGCTGTGCACCCCCTATTTCTATTCTTTCTGTTTAAACTATCAAAAGAGCTGTCTATGTTAATGTCTTAGCCTCCAGTTTCTTTCACTCTTTAACCCACTCCAATCTGGCTTCTGCCTTTGCACTCCTCAGTGTGGAATGCTCTGGAGGTCATCTATCTTTTCTGTGTAGCCAACATAGTGGATGAGCCTTTGCCTCATTCTATTCGATCTCCAGACTGGAATTAAACTGAGCCAGCTACAAGGTCATAGAGGATCCCATGTCTCCATCAAAGACCTCCTGTCATGTCTAGTTGCTATGAACATAAAAATTCTTCTATGCCAGTGTTATGTTAGTGTAAAGGTTATCTCTGCAGGAAGACTTCCCGTCATGAGGACTGAGATAAAGGTGTCTATAGGACTCACAATTTCTAAAGGGAATAAGCTTCTGATATGCATATGTAATTTGGCTGTGTCTTGGTTACTTTTCTTTCATTGTTGAGACAATAGCTGATGCCCAACATGAAGGAAAGGAAGGTTTATTCTTTACAGTTTTGGGGGTTTTAGTCCATACTTAGCTGGTTCCAAGGCAGGGTGGTGTGGCTAAGGGGCAGCCTGGCTGCAAGCAGCAAGAGCAAACAGGGCTATAGAGGGGAAAGCACTCCTCCTTCCCAACCTTACATTGTATGCCAGCTCCGCCCTTGGCTGGGTGCAGAACTCACATCACCAATCCCAGCACTAAACAACAAACCAATCAAAAATGCTAGATTCAACCACTTCCATGCCTACATGAGGCTCGGGGGGCCACCTAGACACAAACCATAACAGGCTATAAGAGTTATAATCTCACAGCAGAGATTTTTTATAATAGGATAAGTGTGCAAAAAAAAATACAAATATTGAGGAAACAGAAATAAGGTAACCCTGTTTGTAAGGCTAAACTCACTTACCCAAACCCTGAATGCTGCCCTTCAAGGAGCTCCATGTGCAGCCTGGAATGTCACCACAGAGAAACTGACTGCTCCTTGAATAGCAGAAAACCTTGAGCAGTGAGTAAAGAAGAGATAAGTATGATGTTCATCATCCCACAAGGACAGGTTGGCTCTTAGCCCAATTGTGCACTCACAAACACCTCCCAGGTCAGACTCCACTTGGAAAGGAGATTGAATGATGTGTTCACGACCTCAGGGCTGGATCTTGCTCAGATAAGCCTGGATCCCGTTCACAGAAACAATAGAAGGACTGTCTCAACTGAAATGAACAACCACCACCTAAATAAAAAGCCCACTGCTTACAGGGAAAGGCGAAACTGTCTTCTGCAGTCATTCCAGAAAGGGCAGTGTTACCAAGGCAGTCTCTGAAGCAGTAGCTCCTACAAAATGCAAGTCATCAATTAAAGTTTTCATTCTAGTTAATTGCTCCATGAACTTCAAACACAAAAAAGGGCCATGAAGACAAAACTGAGTTCTTGATACTTGGGAAGAGTGTGGGAGAAATTTCAGGGCCAGGACTAAGTGTGGATGAGGATTTTATTATGAGACGGAGGCAGCAGCCCTGGCATTCTCTGGTGAACAATGGCTATAGACAATGGAATGCCCTTAGGAGAGGTCCTATACACATGTTTCCTTCCAGACCCATGACTGAATGAGAAGCTTAACCACAATCTCCCTGTTGGAATGGTCTGGCAATCTGTGACTTCTCACCTCTACCACTAACCACACCTGTGTGACTTATCTTACGTATCAGCAAGGTGTGTTTGTTACATAACTGACTCTGGCCCTCTGGTCATCCTTTTCTGTCCCTATTTGTCCCATGAGGTACCACATCCTGCACAGCTCTTGAAGTTCTTGGGGGGAAGAATGGTGGGAGGATGGAGAAATAAAGATAAGAGTCAGAATACGGAAAGCTGGGATCAGGTGGAGTCCTCTCTCCAGATAGGACAGGAACTTTTCAACCACCATGGCACGTTTATTTATGCATTGGCAAGTTGACATCACATGACAACTCTCTGCCTAGCAACCTGTTTTCATGGCAGCCTCAGGGTGCCTCACATTCTGAGAGCTGGAGCAGCTCGTTCAGGTGGCTTGCCTGGGGTGCTCTTTGTTCTCTGGACAGCCTTGCTCCAGCCCAGCACATGTTACTGATCTCTGGCTTCAGCCACTCCCCACAGTGAGATTGCTGATGCAGTACATTATCAACTATACCCAGTCTTCCTCCCATAAAGATTTTCTTGAAGCATTATTCCATGACTTGAGCAGGTGGGCATCAATATTGGATGGCTCAATTGATGAGTTTTCAATTGTACAAAAGCAATAAATATTCAGTGGAAATTACCTCTTGAATTTTAAATTTGGGTCTCTCCCAGGTTATTTTCTTTTCTCACAACCCTTTTTTCATGATGCTGGAAAGTGGCAAGATCACAAAGGCAAAAAACTTATCCTTATACTGTGCTGTGTCATTACACCATGGTGTTCTGTAGATCAGGTGTATTAAGTGCCTTTTTCACTTATAGTACTTTCAACTTACCATAGGTTTACTGAGCTGTTATGCCATTGCAAGTCAAGGAGCATCTATCTATATTTCTTCTGAATGTCTTCCCCACTGTTGGCCTTAACACTTCCTGAAAATACTGTACTGCTAACTTGAGCAAAGATGGAGTATACTTTTAAAAGAAAACCCTTCTAAGCATGAATTCCCTATTTTTCTTGCCTTTATAAAATCTTCAGTCCTGGACCCACTATTCCAAGACCTTGTGCATTATAGGAGATCCTTACTTCCAAATCTGCCTCAAAAACATTCAACATGCTTCATGCAATTAATCTGCCCAGAAAATTATAACCAGATCAATCTGTGCCAATCTCCCCTCCTCCAAAGGGATATATATCTATTCACATCTGGAGCCAGAGTATATAATCTGCAATCAGGTCTCCCTTGGGATAAGGAATTAAGCTTTCTACCACAAGCCTTAAAAACAGGCAAAAACTTCATGTTTTGGGTCAAGCCATAAACACATTTGGATTGCCTTCTCTTCTGGTTGGCCCAAACTAGCTTTTCCCTTTCCATGTACTCCACCTCACTAGCCACTGCCATTTGCATTTATATATTAAGGTTCACAGATGGTGCAGCCCAGATAATGCAAGTCCTTGGGGATTCTCTTAGAAATTTTTAGAAGGGACATATTTTATGTCTAATTACTCTATTCTTGCTCAACATGATGACAGATATTGTCCATAAACAAGTTAATTCCCTGCCTATCTATGAGAATACACAAAAACAAAAGACACAGGTTTACCCTGAGTTTGAAACATAGCCACAGAATATGGTATTTCTGATAGAAAATGACCCTCCATTCTTCCTGCTACAGACACTGGAGTTGCTAAACTAGAATGATATGAATCATATCCTTCCAGAAGCTACCCTCCTGATACACAAAACAAACACAGAGAAGCAAAATGAATAGGTGGCATATTAGTCATCTTTCTATTACTATGACAAGGAGAAAACAAGGAGAAAAGACTTATTTTGGCTCATGGTTTTGGAGGTTCCAGTCCATGGTTGGTTGACAAGAAGGCAGATGATAGTGTAAAGGGATGATAGAGAAAAGCTATGTACCTCATAGCAGCCAGGGAGCAGAGATAAAGAGTGAGCCTATGCTAGTAGGCTTCTGCCTTCTTCTAATTTTGTTCCATCTAGTTCTCCAGCCTATTGGATAATGCTGCCCACACTCAGTGGAGGTCTCCCCTCACTTTGCTTTTCCTCATGCCAGCCATCTCTGGTGGGCACACCAGTAGTGTGTTTTACTAGTTTCCTAGACATTTCTCGATCCACTCAAGCTGACAATCAAGTTTGGCCACAACATTTGGAGAATGGGTAAAAGTCCCTTCCTTTTTGGAACTTCTAAAGAAATTTTCAGTGAACCATGAAAAAAATAGCCAAATACATAGGGTCTTAGAAACACAAACGAGGGAGCAGAGTGAGAAGAGTTGGGTGCAGGAAGTTGAAATTTAGCAGTGATGCTGGTGAAATATTCACACGCCCTCATTGTGCTGTTACAAATGCTGATTTTCACTCTAAATATCATGAGACACCACTGGCACAATCTATGTGCTTGTGGGAGAGCAGGTGATGAGGACCGAGGTCTAACTGACCTTCTCTGCAAACACAAAGGAGAAAAACAGCAAGCTGTGCTCCTTTGGCAGTATGCAGGTATGCCGGCCCTTGGTAAGCTCCAGGAAGAGTCAACACAGCTGAGATTCAGTTGTTTACCTGGGCATGTACTACAGATAACAGGAGGCAGATGAATTTTCTGTCATGCTAATTGCTTGCTCCTGTGTCTAAGTAAATAAAAGCAAGATGGACCAAATGCTCAGGGTTCTCTGTCCACCACAGGCAAGAGCCCCTTGGCCCCTCTTTCAAAATTACCCCTATGTCATGTCTTTAATCTCCATTTGTCCCCTCCAGTTAGGCATTTCTAACTGGTTTGTTTCCTGCATGCAATGGAAAGCATGATCTGAATCAAGACTTTCAAGGGTGGCACAAGCAGCCTTATGATGAAGAGGTAAAGACACAGAAGAGTCCAGCCCCCATGTGGCTCTGATGATACCAGAAGAAGATCTTTGCAGCAGCAGAAGAGACAGACAGAAGGGTCAGAACATGGGGTGCCTGTCGGCAGAAACCAAGACGACCACATGGCGAGTGGACTTTTCATTGTCGAAGACAGTGCTTTTGCTCTGGCCAGGACATCTTTCAATCACAATCAGCCTAAACCTCTGGGGACTAGTGTCTGTAACTCTTTAGATAAAGCACATTATTTTTTTGCAAGTTACGCATTATCTATATTTCTGCTTTCCGTTAAAGAATAGGTTCAGCAAGTTATAAGGTGTGAGCCAACTATGCAGTAAATGTTTACACTTTAAAAATGTATTATATTAAAAGACACCCATTGTTATGAATCTCCCTGAAAATACTCTCCCTCACTTCAAACACATTTCCCATCATTCTTGCCACTTTCTGAAGCAGTTTTGGAAATGCTCTTTTATGAGTGCCTTCATGAAGTATCACCAAAAATAGGGTAAAAGCTGCTGCCACTTGCCATCCAACAATAGAAAGGCAGGCCAGCAAAAGCATTATGGTATGTATCTACCTTCTTCATCAGATCTGTCACTGTCTAACTTACACATGGTCTGAAAAATAAAAATGACTATGAAAGGTAAATATTTTGAATCAATTTAGGGCATCAATGAAACCAGGACAACACAAGCTATTCATGAAAGAGGACTCTTTACACTAACATTCTTTGGTGCACTTGAAAATGAATGTGGTCATACCTCTATGAAATGATCTGAGACAAACTTTCAAGTAAAGATGTGTTACATTTTCTTTAATCTTTTTTAAACATAGAAGTTATTCCCTGTCCTAAATTCCAAAGTTCAAGAGGATACGGATCATAGCTTTTCATTTCTTATCCTACTGCCTGATACACAGTAGTTCTTCAACAAATGTTTGCAGGTAAGTGAACAACTTACCTATGTCACTATTTTTAATTTTATAATTGCATGACTGTATTATGTAGTATTTTCATACAGGACTGCCCACCAAATATATGAGTGAGGTAAAAGTGATAATCAGATTGGGTGAGAAAATTTATCGTACTTGATAATTACATACATAAAGGTATGTATGTTATACACAGTCAAATAGATAGGTGACAGAGATATAGAAAAGGATAATTTGGTGAAACCAAGACTTATTTTATAGAGTAATATACTCTGAGATACAAAGTAAAATACTTTGGGATGTAAAATACTTTGAGATTAAAAGATATTTGCAAAATAATCTATAGTGACAATATTGACAGAATTATGTTAGAAAAAGCATTAGTACCTCACTTAATATGGCAGTTCAAGTATTAAATAATTAAACATTTTAAACCTTCAGATAGTGAATAGGACATAGTATATACTTTGTGGAGGAGGACAATGGTCCTACAGGTATTATTGTTGCCACTTGGGGTTGTAAACCATTGGGAATTTTGAAAAATTATAATTGGAAGTTGTAATTAATTAAAGAAACATTTGCTCATCACGTAGGACATAGCAATTCTGTATGAAGTCCCAGAGACCAAGAGATGCAGTACAGGACATGGTTTCTGCCTGTGCTGTGTGGCAGGAATGTGTCCTAAGTCATTACACTGTAGTATGCATGATGTCATAATGGAGGTGTGTTCAAAGCTCTACAGGACACAGCAACTAAGCTTATCTGGAAGGAGTTAGGAAGCCTTCTCTGGGACATGAATTTGAAATCGAATCACAGGATTTCCAGAGGACAGAGGAGGAAAGATTTCTACACTAAGAAAACAGACATTCGATAACCTACAAGCAAGACACAAACAGTAAAACTACTTTTATTGGCACACAGACAACACAGGGCAAGGGTATAAGGGAGACTGGAAAGATGGGTGACCTCAGGCAGTCACCACAAAAAGTGTAAACGACTATGTAGCCGGAAATATAAGATATTTCAAAACAGCATTTTATCAAATGAGTCAGAGACTTTACGAAAGCTTGACTCTATGAAAAACCCAGAGTGATGTGGACATCTACTGAGGTTTCAGAGGGGGGACTCCAGCCCTCCTGGTCACTCTGGAGGCACAGAGAGCAGCCATAGTGCTCGCTGCTGCAGATACGCTTGCATGAACCTGGGGAACTTAATTTACCAGCAGGGTTCATCAAGGGACTGGAAAGAACCTGGCCCATTTTCCTTGACCAATGATATTAAACGATGCTGTTTTGCATATATTACATACACAACTGGGATAAATCCTGATTTTCTTATATTTCAATGTTTCATTTCCTAATAGCACAAACAGAGGCAAGAGAAAAACCGAGTTAAACTTCAAAGCAATTAATGAGAACTGTGAAGTGTTCTCCTTTAAATACTCTATGGAAACTCTATATTGACAAGTATGTGATGGTTTTTATGCCTGAATATTTCTCTTTAGAAATGAAAGTACCTATTAAAAATTTTTAAGTGTGGCTATTATGAATATAAAAGGGATTTGAAATGCTATGGACTTCAAAATGTGTCTATACTATGTGATAAGAAATGAAAGTCTCTAAGTCCAAAAGTTGTTTCAAAGGCAAGCATTTTATACTTTCAATAACCATTGTGACATATTATTATGGAAAAAAGTTTCCTTGGAATAATGTGACACTATTTCTTACATTTGGTAGAGAGCTTTTTCTAGATATATATAGAACTTGTTTCAATAGACCTTTATAATTACAGATTCTCATGGCAACTCCTTGAGTTCATTCATTTGGGATGATTATATCCCTTCTAAAATTGCTCTTGTTCTCTTATAGTTTTAAAGGTTCACTTAAGTACCCAAATTTACTCACATTTTAATCCCTGGTATAGCCAGTTTAAAAAAGATGTAAAGCATTACATAGCAAAAGGAAGTCTGTCTTTAAAGAAAGATGGCAATTTCGTCTCCACGTAAAGGAAATTTATAGAGGTTTCATCCAGCTCAGTAGGCTGCAAAGGTTAAATAACTTGTGCAAGATCATCTAACTTGTAAATAGCAGCTCTGTCTGGCTCCCAACTTCACATCGACTTCCCTCTGTTCAAATCAACTGATGTTTCAATATGGGTAACTCTTGAATGTCTGAACTGAACCAGATGGGAAATTCAAATGCTATCTTTTACAAAGCTTATTCACTTAACAGCATATTTTCAAGTACTACATATTGCACCCTGTGTTTGCAACAAAAAGCACTGGTCTTAGCCCAAAAAGTATTTAGCTAAACTAGGGATGAAACGTCATGAATTTTAAAAAGACAAAAGCAAAAGTGCTATTGAACATTACATACTTCTCAAAGGAATATGGAAAAACAATAAGAAACCAGATCCTCTCCCACTGTCAAAGATGCAGTGATGGAATGAACTAGGCATCCATCTACTGCCAGGCACTATATGAAAGAGGCACATTAACAAAAAAAAGTGTATAACACACCAGGTATCCAGTAAAATTCAATTACATACTTTTTAGAAACTTAAATCCTTCAGAGGGCTGAGATTTCTGATTCTCTTTTGACCTTATATCTAATAAATTACTTAATTCTGTGTATGTTT
The DNA here is from genome assembly GCA_004365215.1 of Cuniculus paca. Classification (NCBI taxonomy): domain Eukaryota; kingdom Metazoa; phylum Chordata; class Mammalia; order Rodentia; family Cuniculidae; genus Cuniculus; species Cuniculus paca. The sequence continues at coordinate 28,325 of RJWT010001597.1, forward strand.
ACCAAATAAAGTCATGCTCTGCATCCCCCCTTTAACTGTCCTATGTAGACACATCACTACCCTCATAATGTGTTACAAGGATAGAATAGTACCTCATTCCCTAGCCCTCTGGTCCTAAACCCTTCTAGCCTACCTACTTAGAACTATTAGATCTTCTTGGAGTCCCTAAGTATGTATTATAAAAATTCATCAAAACATTTTTTAAGCTCTTACTGAGTTTATTGGTGCAATTTAGGTATACATAATGATCACGTATGTCATAGAGAATTTGTACCTGTACACAATATATCCTGATACTTCTTTTTTTCCTAATCCCCTCCCCTCCGTTCAACCTCTTTCCCCCTCCTTATTTACAAAGCTTCATTTCCATTTTATCCTTCTTTTCTCACTTTTTCATTTCCCCTTCCTTTCTTTCCCCCTTCCTCTCCCTAGTTCCCCTTCACTTTTGAACATTTTTTCTTCCTATTTCACAACACCTATTATGCACTTCGGTCCTTATTCACACTTTCAGTTTCTCATTTCATAGAAACAATATGATATTTACACATGTATGTTCGATTTATTTCATTTAAGAGTATAGTCTCAAGGTGCATCCAATTACCTAGGAATGTCTCATGTTTATCCTTCTTTATGGATGAGTAGTACTCCATTATGTTAAAAAAATTCTTTTATTCATTCCTCAGTTGGTAGGCATTTGGGTCATTTCCAAGATTTAGCTATTAAAAACTGGGCTGCTATAAACATGGGTGTGTAAATATCACTGTGGTATGATGCATTTAATTTGCCCAGGGAGATACCAACAAGGAAATCCTCAAAAAGATACTGGCAAACATATGCAAGAAATCATCATGAGGATTATATACCATGACTAAGTAGGATTCATCTCAGGGATGCAGGGATGGTTCAAAATACACAAATCAATAAATGTAATACACCATATCAACAGAGCCAAAGACAAAAATCACATGATCATCTCTCTAGACTCAACAAAGGCTTTGAACAAAGTCCAACACCCATTCATGAAAAAATCCCTACAGAAAATTGGAATAGATGGTCTTTAACTCAATCTAATAAAAGCCATCTGACAAACCAACAACCAATGTCATAGTAAATGGCCCAAAACTGAAAGTTTTCACTCTAAAATCAGGAAGAAGGCATTGATGTGCACTATCACAACTGCTATTCTATATAGTTCTGGAAACATTAGCCAGGGCAATTAGACAAGAAAGAAAAGGAATAAGGATAGGAAAGGAAGAATTTAAATTATTGTTATTCACAGATGACATGATATTCTACTTAGAAGGCCCCATAAACTCCACCAAAAGACTTGTAGATTTAATAGCCATATTCAGTCACACAGCTGGATACAAAGTCAATACTCAAAAATCATTATATTCCTGTACACTGATAACAATCATCAAAACATTTTAATGGCTTCCAGAGTCCAAATAATTGGCTTGTAAGCTATATTTGCAAACCTATCCCACTTTTTCAAGGAAAATCTTAGACCTCCAAACACTAAGATAAATCAAAATGTAATTTATTTACAGTTATTCTCAATGGTGTGGGTCTTAAGGGTGTAGAAACATAGCTCAAAACCACAAAAAATCAAGAAGCACAACTTGGCATGGTAGTCCTGGGCACCATCACTACTAGTGAGGTGTTAGAGCCTTGATACCAGCCAGTAGCATTGGAATGAGTCAAACGTGTATCAGAAATGCTGAATCATAGGCTTACCCAAGTCCTAAATGGACAGCTGTTATTTCAAGATCTCCAAGTGATTTATATGCTCACACATTTAAAGTGTTCTAGCTTTTCAACTTTCATTTGTGGAAACTAACTCATCCACAGAATGATTCTCACAATCTGCACCCAATGGTCTTCAAAGGGTGAACATTCACTTCAGTGCTCTGCTTCCTGCTCCCTGTGTGCCAGGGGTGCTGGGCACCTTCTTCTCACCTCACCCCCGTGCTCCTCTCACTCTATCTACCACCTGAGCTCGCCTGCGGGCCCTACTGCAGACCCTTGATCTCTGCCAACCAGAAAACAGCACACATTGTTAAACAACATTACAGCTGCCATCTAGCTTCTTGCTGCCCCTGAATACATGTGGCCTGTCATCTTGAGATGCCCATAGCTCTCAGGACCTTATACAGTATACATCGTACTTGTGTTTTCAAGCTTTCTGGTTATTAGGTTTCCATCTCATCTCCTATCAGATTGAAAGTTTCCAGCAATCAGGGACTCTAGCTTGCTTATCAAGGGTAAGTATTCACAAAATTTTTTGAAATGGAACTGATACTTACTAGTAAAAGAGGTAAATAAAAGGAGAAGATTTTAAACTGGCTAGGACCCCAGAATACCCAGATATAAATTTTTCAAGTAAAAAATTATCTTCAAGTTGTTTCACAGAAAATACCTCCAACACCTACCACAATCAGTGAAAACCCAACTGTCAGTATTAGATATGCACAAAGGAGCTGACCTGGCCAGTCCCTGATCTTTTGATGTCACAAGCTCAAAATCTCCCAAACAGAACATAAACTCCCCCTGTAAGGGAACACACAACCCACAAAGAGGTGTGATAACTGTCTATAACTTGTGCAAAAATCTTTAAATCTTCCTCCTCCTCACCCATCCAATCAATAAGCAGTTTCTCTACTATCCCAAAATTCACTGTTATTGGCTGGGCCTGGTGGCGCATGCCTGTAATCCCAGCACTCGGGAGGCTGAGACAGGTGGATCCTTGTGAGTTCGAGACCAGCTTGGGCTACAAAGGGAGCTCAAGGCCAGTCTGAATGGCATAGCAAGACACTGTCTCAAAAAGACAAGGGTTGGGAATTTAGCTCAGTGGCCTAAGCACCTGTCTGGCAAGTGCAAGGTCGTGAGTTCAATCCCTGGTGCCACCAAAAAAAAAAAAATTCACTGTTACCAACCGATCCAGAGAACAGATTTTTGCTTGCCCCCTGTATCTTTGATTAGTCATCAATAAAGTCATCAATAAAGACTATTTTTTTGATTCCAGAAGTCCAGAGTCATAGCAGTGTCTTCTCTGCATTCTAGGCAACACGGAGTCAAATAACCTGGGTGCTAAATCTATCTCTGCCAAAAATCTTAAGCCCTTCTGTTATATAAAGAGTCCTCCAAACTCTAAGCTAAAGTTAGTTGTGGGTGATGATTGTGGACATGTATGAAACATCTCCCAGGACTATAAATTTAAAGCTATAATTGAACTCCATTCTACAAGCATCCTCCCTTAGAAGTACACATAACAAGTGGAGAAAATAACAATAAAAATCACTCCTAAGCCAAATTTTATAGTTATTGGATGATATCATTTATTCTTAAAGGAAGAAAAACTAATATTGAAGTCAAGGTTTAAATTATCTTTATTAATGAAAAAATTTCACTTAAAGGCTTTTTAATAAGTGCATAAGACTGTGGTATTGTGAAATAATATTTGCTCTTTGTCCCCATTTCCTGGTATAGAACTCCTAAAATCCTGGGAATTTTCCAAGTGCTTTTACTATGCTAATGAGATGGCTGGCAGCTACTAGGTAGCTTCAGGAAGGGACTGGTGACAGAAAGACCTTGGCAAGAGAAGAAGGTTGGGACTATCAACCCTACCCCCCAACTTCCAGGGAGGGAAGAAGGGTAAAGAATAAGTTGATCAGCAGTGACCAATGATTTAATCAATGCATCAATGAAACAGAGCCTCCTCAAAAACCCTGAGGAACAGGATTCAGAAAATTTCTGGGTTGTGTAACCAGTGATATTCCCACAAGGGGTCTCTCCTGGAGAAGGCACAGAAGCCCCATGGTGCTTTTCCTGTACTTTGGCCAGTCCTGCTCTTTATCTGAAGTTCATCAATATCCTTCATAATGTCCTTTATAATAAACTGGAAGGCTACGTCCTGTGAATCACTCTAGCAAATTAATCCAACTAGAAGAGGGGGCTGTGGAAACCCTGATTTATAGCCAGTTGTCAGAAGCACAACTCACAGCCTAGAACTTGCAAAGGGGGAAAGCAGTCTTAAGAATTGAGCCCTTGAACTGTGGGGTCAGATTGTTACAGGAAGCTGAGATAGTTAGAATTATTATAGGCAGTCAGACAGGGCCAGGTCCTCCAAGGAGCCAATGCAAAAACCTAGATACCCTGCAACTGTAAAGGAGAAAAACACCTCCTGCTATGGGCCGGACCAGGGACAACAGATCAAACAAATGCACCTACTTCCTGAGGACTGATATTCTAAATAGGTCTGTAGATCCCTAAGGAAGCTAGGAGTCACCTGTCTCGACCCCCTAGGGAAAGAGTCACTGCTCCTTAAACATGCTTGCTGGCTACATGACTCATATCCCCATTTGTCCCGGACTTAATCAATTTTACCCAAGCAATGAACCTTATTGGTTAACCATAGTTCTGTCCCACCTTATGCCCACCTTAGGAATTCCCATTCTTCCCCACCTTGGACCCGTGTATAAAAAGTCCCTAAAATGACAGAGTCTCTGGCAACCCGCTCGGGACCCCTTCTGTCCCTCTGACAGGAGCTTGCTTGCTTTCTCCCAATAAATATATTCTGCTCTTAACCTCCGTTGTTCCTAAAATTCATTCTTCGGTTTTAGAGAACACAAACTCATACCAGACATAGTGGGTTAAAAGTTTCATTCCCCTGTATCAAGATGAAGCACACAGCTGAGAGAGGAGAGAAGAAATTCAGTTCGAGTTTGATTTTTCCTGTATCTTCAGAAAGGTGCTTTTAACAAAAGCCTTATCATAAAAGGGCACGAACTAGAGAAAAATAAGAACTGGAATACAATATGAAAGAAAACTCAACCGTGCAGTAAAATTTTACTAAGAAAATTGCCTGCTTTTTCTCTAATCTCCAGGTAGACAATGGAGATCCTCAAGTTATTCTGTGATATGTTTTAACACCCACCATAGAAAAAGCCTTTCCCAGCTAAGTAATTCATAAACTTGACAAGGAAAATACAAAGGAAGTATTGAGAAAAGCAGTTGTTTCTGAGGTCTTCATAAAGAGAATAAGATTCTGTGAGGATACCATAATGGATTTCTTGCAGGTATTTTTTATAGTAACACTCATGGTCTGATGACATTACAGTTTTTTATTTTAATAAATTCAATCATACAAGAGCCATCATGGAAGAGATAACAAGCTCCCAAAAGATGTAATATGGTTTAAGGGTATACTTTAGAATATGTAGCACATGAGATGGGCTCTGTCATTCCAACAATAAAGATTTGGTGACTGTTAGAGACAAAAAGCTAGAAATACTCTTCCAGTGAGTATTTGGAGGATGCTTATTTAGTACTGACAGTTGAATAAGACTTGTATGTTATGAGACAATGGAGCTGGAATTGGGGTGAGCCACCCTTAGTGAAAGCCAAGGAGCTTATTAAGACTGTCATTTACTTATATAAGGAAGCTTTCCAGTACTGTAGCAACACACCAGACATAATCAGGATGGTAAGCAGGAAAGGTTTATTTTAGGTTGGTCCATGGTCAGATAAGTTGATTGCTTTTGGGTCATTGGTCAGGCAGTGCGTCATTGTAGAAGCTTCTGGTGGAAAAAGTCCTCACCTAAGGCAGCCAGGAAGAAAAGCGAAATAGGGGAAGGTCTGGCTCCCAATACCTCCTTCAAGGGCACGTCCCAGTGACCTAACTTCCTCTAACAAGGCTCTGCCTCTTAGAGATTCCCACACCTTTCATTGGCATGACAGGCTGATATCCAAGCCTTTAACACACGGCCTTTGGGAAACATTAACGTCCCCTGTAGCTCTGTCCAGATAAAATCCAAATCTAAGACAATTGCTTTTTCTGAAGCACAAATGGACAATAGAAAGCCCAAACCTATTGCTCATAGTGTGACTCTGATAATTTTAATGTTCATTGACTTATAATTTTAATGTTCAAAAGTTTAAAGTTGGTATAAGACAAAATAGCCTTATTGTATCTGGATTTCACTTTAATAAGTGATTTTTAACATTCTCTCAAGTGACACTAATCATTTCACTTGACAGAATGCTAAGTGGGAAATGTTACTAAAGATCATTTTAAAGGCATAGAAAAATGGTGGTGCAAAAGTAAAGTACAGTATTACTAGTGTTGAGGTTACATTAATTTTTCTTCATACTTTAAAAAAAGTCCACAATGTATGTTAAAATACACTCATAAATATTAATGATAAAAGTACAACGAAAAAGACATCATTACACTGCAAGGTGGATAAAAACTTCTTTCAAAAGAGTTGCCAGATATACAGATGAATAATTGTTCACTCAGCAGGGAGTCTGAATTTCTTGGCCAAAATATTTTAGCCATTTTTAAGGGAAAAAGTCACAAATTAATGAAAATAAATTACCTAGAGATTGATTCTAATGAAAGTGAGTTACAAAGGCACCATATTTATAGCCTTCATTTGATAGAGGCACATCGGATAGAGGCACATTTGGTAGAAGAATACATTGTTTAAACTATCAAAGCACATTTGGCCTTATTAAACAAATAATACGAATTCAAGTAAAATTGAGAACCTCTTCATGTCCACTGGAATTATGACAGAAAACTTTCCAATAGTAAAATTCATGAAGAATATATAGAAAAACCTATAGAAAACACTATTAGTATTCCACTTAAATTAGATATTTGTTGGCCCTAGATAAATCTGAGATTTCATGAACACAATTTTGCTTCAGGGAAACTTGACAGAATTTTTCAGTGAAGGAAAGAATAAAATTTATAGCTACTTTCTAAACTTTTCCATAAGAGGACTTACAAAATCATATTTTTGGTCTCACATGTTTCTGTTCACCAACCAAGAGTTCATACCACCCATATGTGCCCACCTCTGATGGGGTATTAGTGATAAAGTTGCGGATAATCACAGAACTTAAAATCAAAAGTTGGGTGACGCTGTAGTTTGGATATACAATGCCCCCCAAACCCATGTATTAAAGACTTGGTACCCATTTTGATGCTATGATATTGGAAGGTGATGGAATCTTTAAGAAGTAGTGTTTAGTGGGCATTTCAGCATTAGGGTCAGGCCCTTGAACAGGTCAGGGGGATCCCAGCCCCTTCCTCTTGTCCTCTTTTATGTTCAACCATCAGATGAACAGTTTTGCTCCTCTATGCCCTGCTTCTATGATGTGTTGCTTCTGTCTGTTGACCCAAAAGCAATAGGGCCATCTGACCATAAACTAAAACCTCTGAAACTGAAAGCCAAAAATTAATGTTTCCTTTTTACAATTGTTTGTCTCAAGTATTTGTTACAGGGATAGAAAGCTGACTCACCCGGGGAAGCAAATAGCACACTAAATATTTGATGCTCATCTCTACTATTTATCTCCGGCTCCTAACAAACAGTGCTTAAAATCTTCGAAGTCTGCAGAGTGATAAGGGGCTCTTTATCACTGCAGCAGATGAGTGGCTACTGGCTGGGGAGCCCTAGGTAATTTCAGGATGGGGACATTCACCAGAAAGACCAAAGTTGGTCTTTATCAAGTATTCATTTATATCCTTTATAATATTCTTCATAACAAACCAGCAATAGTAAGTGTTTCCTTGAGTTGAAAGGGCCTCTCTAGGAAATGACCAGATCTAAGATGCGGGTGTTGGAAACCTTATGCTTTGTAGCCAAATCAGAAAAAAAGTGTTGGTACCTAGCTACCCAATACTTTCTACTGCCATCTTTAGCAGGGACAGTTCATAGAATCTCCACTAACTCTAGGTAGTAGCTAGCATCGAGCTAAATAAAACTGTAAGGTATCTAGTTGGTGATCAAAATATCATGATTGGTCGTTATAGAGGACACATTTGATATCAGAAATTCTGAGAAAACAGCTTATTACAGCATTGTATATAAAGTATCATGCTGTCTTACAGAAACTCCACAACAGATTTAGAGAGATTCGAAAGTGAATAATGTCTAAGTTTAGAATTTGTCTACAGCTAAATTGCTTATAATCCATAATGTGGTAACTGTAAGGAAGATCTATCAAAAGTGAACTCTCCACTACACTATGAAATATGTAGAGGATTGCTGTTTCATTTCGGCTTATTAAATAAATCAGCCACATTCTCTATTTTGTTCATCACTGTCTGTCCTACACTGGCATTCAGTAATTGCCAAATGAATGAATGAACTATTGTAAGGAGGTAAAGAATTGCTATTTGAAGCCTTAAAATTTTTTTTCCATTTCCTTTCTTGCGGTGACTAACAACATTTTCTTATGTCTGGAAAAACGTGCACAGGAAGAAATAGGGCAGTTATAAAAATATCTAAAACTTACTTTGGCTTTAAGATATGAAGGCAGTTTGAGACTCACAAAACAATCAAACACTTTAAAGTAATGAAATTAGCACTCTCGTAAAAAAAAAAAAAAAAAAAGAAATTCTGATCCAGATACCATGCTCCCCACCAGCACTCTGATTGATGCGTTTTGTTTTGAATCTGTGTCTATTTCTCAGGATAGAATAGTATTGTAAATTACTAGGAATGTTTTGTTGGCATTTGTTCAGAAAAAATTCCCCTGTCTTAGGTATGACTTTATTTCATAAAAGAAGAAAAATATTCCAGTAAAACATACCTCTAATTTAATATTATTATGAAAACACTCTCTTTAAAAGGTTATTTTTAAAGTGTTGAAACAAATTGTTCCTTACAGCAACAAATTATCCGTGCAATTTATTTTAGGGATGGATATACAATGCTTTTCTCTTTCATAAAGGCCAATTACCCAACCAAAGTTTTAAATATTTGTCTCCATAGTTTTAGGAATATAAAATAAATTAAGATATGATTACCGTTCTCAGTGAATTTATAGCCTGGATAGGTAAATGCATCAGAAAAATAATATAGCCTTTCAGCTATCTTCCAGTAATTTGCCAAAATGATGAACACAAAGGGAAGAAGAGGAACCCGGTGTATGTTCTCTAGGCCTTTTAGAAAACACGTGGTTCTTCCTTTGGCCACAGACATGCAAATCTACAAAAAGGGTGATACTGTAGACATCAAGGGAATGGGAACTGTGCAGAAAGGAGCGCCACACAGATGTTACCACAGCAAAACAGGAAGCGTCTACAGTGTTACCCAGCATGCTGCTGGCATCCTTGTAAACAAGCAAGTGAAGAGCAAAACACTTGCCAAGAGGATTCATACGTGTATTGAGCCTGTTAAACACTCAGAGAGTCGTGGTAGCTTCCTGAGATGTGTCAAGGAAAATGATCAGAAAGAGAAGGAAGCCAAAGAGAAAGGTGCCTGGGTTCAACTGAAACACCAGCCTGCCCCGCCCAGAGAAGTGCACTTTGTGAGAACCAAGGGAAGGAGCCTGAGTCGCTGAACCTGTTCACTTTAGACCATATATGCAATTGTTTATTTCACACTTAAGTTTCATGTCCTAAAGGGACCATGGGAGCCACTTCGAGACTGCTTCAAATCCCAGGGTATCTGAGGATGTGTAAGGACAGGAATTCACTGTCTCACGCAGGCATACAGTGAGATCCACTCATGTAACCATAACTTAGCATAGACATCTGTGCATGCACTACACGGTTAAGTCGGTACATGAGAATGTAAATGCATAATAACAATATAGATAGGGGCAGGACAATAAAGACGCAGCTGCGCTTGCTGTTGCCTGCCTTTTGAGCTCATGTCTGCCCCATGTGCATTCCTTTCCCTGGGGACCTCACCTGTAAAACCGCTTCAGGCCCAGAATACACCACCACCGTCATCACCCACCACTGCAACAAACGTTTCTCGCATTGACCCTTGAGCAGGCTGTTTCTCATGAGCCAGGCAGAGGGACTTTCCTAAAGCTCAGTGAGAACATGCTACTCAGCGACAGAGTACTGTGTTCATCAGCTCAGTATATGGGCTGCCACAGTACAATGCCACTAATAAACCCACTCAGCTCAACATGATTGCATTGGGGACTAAGCTCCCAACCCATGGACTTTGGGGAACACGTTCAAACTCTAGTAGGCTGCACCTTATAACCTTATTTAATTCCGATAGCCACTTCAAAGGCTTGATCTCCAAATACACTTACATTGGGGGTCAGAGCTTCAACATAAAAGTGTGGGAGAAACACACTCCTGTTCAGACAGCATCCAATGGTTTTTCAGCTCACTTAGAAACCAGTCAATGGCAGCAAAATGGTGTGCAATGTAGACATCCTCCTCCTCACTCCCTGGCTATGGGGCCAAGCAAACTGATCCCTTTACTGTTTCTAGAACTCACACAAACTCTCCTGCATGTGTATCCTCTCTCCTTGGAATAGTCTTCCTCTTACACACATTCCACAGGTCTTTACCCAAATGCCATTTTTCCGTCATATCTCCCTGCCCCACCGACAATCCCACCTCTTGGCATGTGTCTGCACCATGAGTTTACTATCTGGCGTTTGGCCTCCTCGGACTGTGGTTTTTGTTTTGTTCAGTGCTGTTCTTCATCATCTAGAACAGGAACAAATATTCTCCCAGTAAGGTGACAAATCCATGACTGTTTTCAAGGGCATACCCCTGAATGGAGTAATTAACTTCTTGAAAACCTTATTTGGTTCTAGCCAATAAATGACCGCTACTTTCCCCTACTTAGCAATATACTTTCACTGGTTCTCAGACACCGTTCTGGCTGCTGACTTTGCACAGCTATTCAAAATCCATTATCATTTCTTGTTTCTATGTTGAATACTTTGAATATGCTGAAATCAGCAGATACAAACTCGTAAGTGCACACCTCAAGGGCTTTTCTGTGAAAGTCCATGGTTTATTGAAGTGCTAACATAAACAATAGTATTTCAAATAGGAATTTCTCATTAAAGAAGAGAATTTTACTGAGTGCCTATTGTGGGAGCATGGTACTTTATACATATACCTTTTCACTAAACCCTTACAAAAAGCCTACCTATTACCAGAGTTATAGTAGTAAGCCTATTGATTTGATTGTGATCTCCCACACACGAGCCTACACTCTTCCTTTAAAGAAAATCTTTTTTCCTTCTGCTATGATCATTTATAAATCTTTAAAATTTTATATAATATCTATTTTCTCAAATAAGCTAATACTGTCCTCTCTGTATACACCTCTGCCTTTTTTTTATACATGCACATTTTGATTAACTTTAATCTTAGGGGCTTGGTATAAATGGAGGCTCAGGAAAAGAAACACAGCTGTGTACTGTCATCCAGCAGTCTCTGGCATGCACACTGGCAAGCGGAAGTCCCCAGAGGGATTCCTCAGAGGTTCTTAGCAATTCCATGAAATGGGCACAATATAGGCACCCCTCAAAAAAAAATTCCTGAGTTCAAATCCAAGCTATTACATTTACTAGCTGTATTAGTGCTTCCAAGAGCTTGCAGGGCTGGGGCAAGTGCCTCAAAAGACTGCATGATCTAAGTCAGATTTAATGCAAGACACAGAAATTTACAAGATTGGCCTATAATGGCCACCCACAGAGTCAAATTTAGAAGAGTGCAAAAGATCTGTTCATGCACTAGAGATTTAAAGGATCCAGCCAAAGTTCCGGAGCTCCTGTGAGACCACATCAGGAGGCCAAAGGATCCATGAAGGAAGACAGAGAGGTCTGCACTGGGACATAGAAGGGTAGGTGCCAGAAGTTGAAGCGTCTGCACCAGCAGGCTGAAAGGCTGCTGCAGGAAGCTGAAGAATCTGTCCTGAGAACCAGGAGATGACACCCAAAATGAAGGCGTAGACCTGAGCTCCTCCAAAATGAACAGACGAAGCTTTTCCAAGGAAAATCAGCTGCCATCCTTCCCTCTCATTCTCTTTTTATACCATTCTTAAAGTAGATCTTCCATACCCAGAACTATGCTGACTCAATTCAGCTGGGCATTCTCCACTATTAACAATCTATTCACCACCACACTAGCCATCATCTTGGAAGGATACTTCATATCTCTATAAAATGGCAGTGATAATGGTGATAACACTCCTGGCGGTGCTATGAGGAATAAAGTGAACAAATACATGAAAACAGCTTAGTGCCTAAACCTATTAAAACTTTCAATAAATGTAAATTATTCTACAAGTTGATTTTTTTATTTGCATGAAAAAAGCCACAACTCTTTTTATCTGGATGATAAAATTTAGTTGATTTTCAGTATTTCATTTTAGTAAACAATGTAAAGCTAAACAGTCTCATAAACATACCCACAAAGATATGGTGAAAAGTCTATAGAGTGTAAACATAGAACAAGTATTGCTAAGTTTGAAAGAACATATTGCAAATTTGTCCCTAATGTGCTTGTACCAAATTTATTGAACTCAGTAGTGTACAACACCATCATCGTCTTCCATTACCAATCTTCATAAGTGTACCCATCTGACATTTGTGAGACGGTGTCATTGGACTCTTTGTTTTCATTTTCTTTATTATCAGTAGGTTGAGCATTTTTTCATTTTGTTTTATCATGTTTCTCTTTCTCCCACTTGTTTATTTTCCATCATTGCTACTGCATTTTATTGGTCAGAGCAATTCATAAAACCAGCATACGTTCATCAATTAAAAAAAAATACAGTCCATCTCTAAGTGGGCAGAGCAGCAAGCAGTACAGAAGAAAGGAAACAATGAAGCCATTATTGGTAACCATTCACCACCATCTACTTCAGTTGGATTTTTTGCCTCTTTTGTAATTATTTTATATAATATTATACATACATTGTGTGTTTATATATGTATATTATCTAGAATATATACATCCATATAGCAATTCTTTGTAATTAATGCATTACAAATATTATTGCCCAGTGTAAAGCAGGACATGCTACATCTTATGGTGCCTTTGATTCATGAAAGCTTTCAAACAATGTAGTCAAATCTATTGCCATCATCTTTTATGAACTGAAATTTTCTGTCCTATTTAAGCAAATCTCTGCTATTCCAAAGTCATGCAGCCTATTCTGCTGTTTCCTCCAAAATTTTTAAATTTTTTATTTTATTTTAAAGAGGCTACAACAAAGGAAAATAAAACAGAATAAAACCAATCAGAACAAACCAGAGTAAGTGATACAGGACTTCACAACATTACAAAATCAACAATAGTTACCATAATGCCTTTTGTTGTCTTCAAAATAGCTGCAGATATTTTCGGACACAGTAAAAATCAAACAGAAAAGAATAGAAAAGAAACAGTAAAAACAAAATAATGGATACAATAAAAGACACAAAACAAGACAACAGTAAATTCAAAATGGCTACCATATATATCTTACTATCACTGAAATAGCTGCTATTGTCACTGGGTATAACAGAATCAAACCAAGCAAAAGAGAGTAAAATCCAACCCAACAACACAATAAACAATATAGGACTTCAGAATGAGACTATAGGGATTCAACAATGGTTACCACCCTCAGAGGGAGACCCCCGCTAGATACCATGCTGCATACCACTATCTTCTGAATAGATGATCAGACCACTGGTCCTAGACTTGCAAGGTCAGTGAAACACCAAAGCACCACAGGCTTTCAATTGCGTTTCACCTCAATAGCTATCATCAGAGCCTGTGTTTCTCTGGATCCAACAGTCGCTTGGGGGGGTAGGGGGTTGACACTTTTGTGTTACTTCAGCCCAGGAGCCTGAAGAAGCTGGAATCTAATTGTCCCCCTGTCCTGGTCCCATAGTGGCCTGCGCATGGTGCTGTTTTCAGCAGGACCTGTCTAGTTCTCCCTCCCCAAAGTCCACGCTGATGCTGACACACATGGAGAGGCTTGGCTCTGGTTGTCCTGGTCCTACAGCGGCCCATGCATCAAGTTTTAAATTTTGATAACAACATTTGGGTTATAAATAATTTGATATTTATCTTAGTTCATAGTTTGAAGAATAGAATCTATTTTAATATGTTTTCATTTAACAAGTCAATTGTCCCAGTACAGTATGTTGAAAAGTCTAGATATTTTTACTGATTTGTAATGCCCTCTGCCATACAGAAAGTTTCTTCATATTTATAGATCTATTTATAATCTCTTTAGCTATACTACATAGTGTTTAAACAACTATGCCTTTAAAATAACTCTTGATATTTGAATGAGTGTCTGTTTTTAGCTTCTTCAATTTTTTTGGCTTGCCATGGTTATTTATCATTCGAAGAATAATCAGTTTGTCAAATCCTATTTATTGATATTTGTATTGTTATTGCAGTGAATTTTAAAATTTAATTACCTTGTATGCAATACCAGTAAAAACCTCACCAGGAATTAACCTCCTTTATTTTCCTTCTTCCTTTCTCTTTTTCTTTCCTTCCTTTTCTCCTTTCTTCCCTCCTCCCTTGCTTTCTATCTTCATTATTTTAGAAGTAGACAAGCTGGTTCTAAAGTTAATACAAAACCATCTAGTATATGAAAATCTGGCAAATACAAATTAGTCTCTATAAAGGACAGACTCGACAGACCTGCACTGTTTCATATCAAGACATTACAATTCCACAGTGATCAACATATAATGCATAAGGACTGACAAAATATATCAAAGGAACTGAAGAGAGCCCAGAAATAAAATCACATCTCTACTGTGTCTCTTGATTTTGAACAACAGTCACCAAAGCAATGTCATGCTACACAAATACTTCATACAGTGTTTTATTTAGGAAATAATGACAAGAAAAAAATCTGTATGAATGCAGGTTTTTTTCAAACATTTTTGATCCAGTGTTGGTTGAATCTTCTGATACAGAATTGTAGTTTTGGAGACCATATGATGGCCAATAGGCACATGAAAAATTGCTAAGCATAATTATTCATCAAAGATATTTAAATGAAAACTGTAATGAGATATGACTATTCACCTATTAAAATGCTTAAAATTTAAAAAGACTAACAACACTGAAAGTTGGAAAGAATAAGAAGAATCAGAATTCTCATATACTGTTAATCAGAAATATAAAATTGTAAACCTCTCTGAAAAGACATAGGGAAATTTCTTAGAAAACTAAATACCCACTAAATATTATGACTTAGCAATTGCCCTGCTAGGTGTTCCTTCATTCAAGAGAAATGAAACATGTGTCAGAACAATTTGCAGAAAAATGTTTATTAATGCTTTATTTGTAAGAGCCCCAAACTGGAAACAATCCCATATCCATCAATAGAAATGGAAGGACAAATAATATTGTATTCATTTAACAAAACATTATTCAATAACAAAACAGAAGCAAACTACTAGTACACATAATAGCATGATGACACACTAAACCCATGAAATAGATGTTATATGAGTCCATTTCTATAAAATTCTAAAATAGGTGGAACTAATGTGTAGTAGAAAATTTAGAGTAGTGGTTGTCCGTGAGAAATAGACACACCACTTGTGACAGGGCGCACCTCCTAACAGTACACTCAACTATAGCATTCCCATGATCTAGTTACTTGTAAAACCCGCACCATTGAATTTATGAATCTTCGTGGGACATTTTGGACATAAACCATGACACTAAATCCATGTATGTGAAGTTTCCTGCTTTCTATGTTAGAAAGCGTGGTAGGTTTGACCTTTTGTTCTGCCAGTCACTGGGGATGGGACCTCAAGGGCATGCTTTTGTCTCTGGCTCCTCCCTTCTCTCTGCGCTTCCTGGTACCTCATGGTGAGCAACTTTCCACCCTGGAGCCAGCTGACCATAAATTGAATTCCTGAACCATCAGCCAAAGTAAACCCCTCCTCCTTTAAGTTTTAGGTGTTGGGTATTTTGTCCCAGTAACAAGAAAATTGACTAATATGTTTCAAAAAACAGAGTCAAATAGCATAGAATAATAGATCTTAAAATAATAGTTATGCCAGTGATATAGTGATGGGGGAAATGATGTATGTTGGGTTATATATTGCTAGAACCATCTATGTCTTAATCTGAATGGTAGTTACTTGGATATGTGAGCTTTATAAAAAAATCATTGAGCCATACACTGAATTTGTATACATTTCTAAAGTTTTCTAAAGACAACTCTAATGAATTTAAGTGCTATAATTAAAACTTAATAACTCATAAAAAGAAAAGACCAGAAAGTGACGTAATGCATAGATGACACATAACTCTTTCATTCAGATAATCAAAGATGTGATGTATTTACTATTTGAGGTAAATCAATTCAAATGAAGAATTACAAAGAGAAAGGAAGGGTCAGTATATTAGAAACAGGAATACTAATATTGTAGTGTGTGATAATTAAAGACAACACTTATTTTTTCCACGACAACCAAATAGGAATGGGCAACCAAACTATACCCTTTGGTTGGAAAATTATGGTTGAAAAAGAAAAAGCTTACATCAGTTGAGTTGCAATACCAATTTCTATTTCCTGTCAGTAAAGTTAGAAACCTTTATTTCTTACCTCTAGAATCAAGATCTGAATAATTATCTTTACTCAAATATTAAAATTTACTTTTCCATGAATACTAAAAACTGTATGATATGTATATAAGAATGGATTTTTTTTATTTTAAAATAGGACAAAACAAAACAGAATGAAAAAAGCAAAAGAAAAAAATAGAGTCAAACATAATATAGCATTTCAAAGCAGAACACTGCAAACTATACAGGTTTTCAAAACATAACAACAGGAGATTAACAATGGTTACCCTAGTGTCTCTTGCTTTCTTCAAAATGGTTGTTCTTACATTTACAGACAATAAACTCAAACAAAACAAAGTAGTATAAAACCAGATAAAAGTGAATAGCATTACAGGTCTTCAAGTTGGATAACAACAAATGAGCAATGGCTACTATAGTGTCTCATTTTTCAAAAGAGCTGTTCCCATTTTCTCACTTATTGCTTTCAAATAGTAGGAAAGCATCTTAATCAAATCCAAGAATAAAAGCACCATTGGATTTCAGAACCATTTCTCCATATTTATCAGGAATTTTGTATCTTATTGAGTCTTTCAGTTTCTTACACTAGGGAGGCAATGCAGTGCTTACACATGTGTGGTTTATTTCACTTATGAGTATGGTCTCAAGTCGCATCCATTTACCTATAAAAGCCTCAATGTGATCATTTTGTATAGCTGAATAATACTCCATTGTATAAAAGTACCACATCTTCTTTAACCATTCCTCAATTGATGGGCATTTGGGTTGTTTCCAAGATTTGGCTATTACAAATTGTGCTGCTATAAACATAGGTGCACATACATCACTGTGGTAAGATGATTTCACTTCTTCTGGGAATATGCCCAGAAGTGGAATAGCTGGGTCAAATGGGACTTCCAGTCCTAGATTTTTGAGAAACCTCCAGACTGACCTCCACAGTGGTTGCACCAGTCTGCACTCCCACCAACAGTGGAGAAGGGTTCCTTTTTCCCCACAGCCTCTCCAGCATTTATCGTTGGTGGTTTTCTTGATCCTGGCCATACTTTCTGGAGTGAGATGAAATCTCAGGGTTGTTTTAATTTGCATTTCTCTAATGACCAATGATACTGAACATTTTTTCATGTATTTATTTACCATTCGTATTTACTCAGCTGAGAAGTGTGTTTTCATCTCAGATGCCCATTTCTGGATTGGGTCTTTGAATTTTGAGGGCCTCATATTTTTTAATTCTTTATATGTTCTAGATAGAAGACCTTTGTCTGAAGGGCAGTTGACTAAAATTTTTTCCCAATTTGTGGGTTTTCTTTTCAGTCTGTTGGAGATTTCTTTTGACATGCAAAAACTTTTTAACAAGACAAGATCCCAGTTGTTGATTCTGGGAAGGGTTTCCCATGCAGTTTGACTTTTGTTCATGAATTCTCCACCTACTCCTATGTTTTCAAGAGTTTTACCTACTTTGTTTTCCAGCAGATTTAGTGTTTCTGTTTTAATGTTTAGATCTTTGAACCATTTTGACTTTAGTTTAGTGTATGGTGATAGGCTTGGATCTAATTTCAGTTTTTGGCATATGGCAAGCCAGTTTTTCCAGCACCATTTATTAAAGAGGCTATCTTTCTTCCAGTGAACATGTTTGGCTCCTTTGTCAAAGATAAGGTGGCTGAGTGTGTTTGTATTTGGGGGTGTATCTTCTAATCTATTCCATTGATCCTCAGGTCTGTTTTGACTCCAGTACCATGCTGATTTGATTACAGTAGCTTTGTAGTATAATTTCAAGTCTGGGATTGTGATGCCTCCTGTCCTGCCCTTGCTGCCCAGAAGTGCCTTTGCTATTCTAAATCTTTTGTGGTTCCAGATGAATTTTAAGAATGATTTCTCTAGATCTGTGAGGTATGCTAATGGTATTTGGATGGGAATTGCATTAAATCTGTATAATAATTTTGGGAGAATGGCCATTTTCACTATGTTTGTTCTTCCTATCCACGAGCATGGAATGTCTTTCCATTTTCTGAGATCCTCTTCGATTTCTTTTTTCAGA
>RJWT010001598.1:0-46731 GCA_004365215.1 Cuniculus paca
AGAATTCAAGGAGACTTAGTATGTAAGTCTTGTGTTTAGATTCCTAAGAGATCATGAGTATGAATGTAAGATGGGGGAGACCTAATTTAGGGGAATAGTTTATGCAAAAAATTTTGAAGTGTTTAAGTCTGGTGCAGTGGACTTGTAGTTCCAGCTATTTCAGAAGCAATCTTAGGAGGTTTGGTTGAGCCCTGGAGTTCAATACCTGTCTGGGCAGCATAGCGAGCCCCTGCCCCCCTGCCACATAAAAAAATAGTTTTGAGATAGTCTAATGGTTGCCCCTACTGTGTGAGCCAACAGTGCGATATGGCTGCTAAGTCACTGAACAGTTAACAAACTGTGATCTCTTAAATAATTGTAATACTAGAAGCTTGCATTTATTAAGTTTGATGTAAGTGCCAGGCATTGTGACATCCTGTTGGACTCATTACCTGTTTTCCCCTCTCAGAAATCCCAAGATACAGGTTTTATTATCCTCAGTTTGGGAATCAGGAATAAAATAACTTTCCCAGATTATAGAAAAACAAAAGATAAAGCTGAGATGTCTTATAAACTCACAATTTTCACCATTTGCTAATCCTACCTTTGCTTAATATCTTCCATATCTGCTTACCTTATCTTTTCATCACTCTTTCCATTTTTGTGGTTTTACTCTTATTGCCTCTTACCTCAATTATTGCAAGAGCCTCTTTTCATGTCCACCTGCTTGTTTAGTGTTTCTTCTTCATTTGCCTCAATTTATTCCAACCGCTGCTGTCAAATGATGATGCCTAAGTGTGGCTCAGATTGTATCATTCTACTTAAACTCAGCTGGTCTTCACTGCAAAAATTAGCTACTTAGGCATTCAAGAGCTCTCCATTTCTAGCTGCAACATCAAATTCCAGGTTTATTTCCTAGTAATGTTTTAGGTAAATAAAATGTTTTCATAAAATTGATTACTGTAGTTCTAAGCATGTCTGTCATTCCTTATTTCCGTATTTACAATGATTTGTCTATATTTTTTTCCCAACCATCTTTACTTATTTAAAACCATTCTCCACAATACCTTTTTTGATCCCACTATTTAGATCTCGCACTTGGGCCAGCTATCACTATGCCATATTTATATAAATTTTATGTAAATTTAATAGTCTACTTTGCTTGTCTTCTTTTATGGCTTTGCTTATAAACTCCTGGATAACAGGGAAATATTAATTTGTATGTGTGTGTCTTGGTTACTTTTCTCTCGTTGCTGAGACAAACACCTGACACCAAAATGAAACAAGGAAAGGTTTATTTAGCTTACAGTTTCTGCGGATTTCAGTCCATAATCAGCTGACTCCACGGCAGGGTGGCATGGCACTGGGGCAGCACTTCAAGGCAGCAGCCAGAACCAAAAGGGGGCAGCCGCTCATGGCAGCTCCAAGTGGCAAGGGCGAACCGCACCAAAGAGGGAGAACTCGGCCCCATTCTGACTTTACATTGTATGTCGGCTCCACCCCTGGGCAGGTGCAGAACTCACACCTGCCAATCTCAGTGCTACACAATGAGTCAATCATAAACATTAGATTTAGCCACTTCCATGACTACATGAGGCTTGGGGGGCCATCTATCTACAAACCGTAACAGTGTGTATATGTATATAAGCATAGTTCCTCACTCACATGCCCAATAAAATTGACACAAAGTCCATAGGCATGATGAAGTCCACTTGATACCTGCATTTTGATACAGACCTATGAGAAGAGTTCTAAAATGGGATCTTTCTATTTGGTTGATTTTCACTGATTTGTTTTGGAAGTAAAATGAAATACCCAGTTAAATTGTATTATTGACTTTTTTTACAACATAAAATCACTAGCATCTTAGGTCAAGTCATCTTTTTTATGTAATAATACGTATCTCTTACTGATAGCAAGGAAGTCTTATGTTACAAATAGCATATTTGATTCTTGAGAATATATTTATATTAAGGAAATTATGATAATATAGGATAATGTCTCATTATTTGTATTATTAATTTAAAATTTTCTCAATATATTTTGAATTACTGTTACTCTTTTTGTATTATTGAGATGGACTTTTTTTTAGTTTGTTTAGTTAATCATATGGATTATTGACTTTAATCAACATAACTGAGTTTCCCCCCTAATTTAGTGCATTATGATGTGCCCTACTGATTTGTACTATTACTATGTGCATATTCTTAAAATATGCTTGATATTGAAATTTCTCTCAGTATTATAAACACTATACTAAGTCATCCAGAGGAATTAAGCTAATTTTTGTATTTTGAATTTTATGGTTATGATTTTGTATAATCTACAGATACAATGTTAACACGTTTTAGTTTTTACACTGTTTTTTTCTGATCTCTTTATAATCTTTAACTTACACTTGAGCTTCTAACTAGAATAGTTCAGTTATTCAGATTTCTCTGATAATCAGTATTTTCTACTCAGTAGCTAATAGTAGTAGTTTTTGAAAGTTTAGTGGTAATTCAACTTGCATCTAACCTCACTTTCTGAATAAAGATGAAGTCAAGTTTTGATCACTTTTTTTGCTACTTTCCACATTTACCTTGTTCATTTGCCATAATGCATTTAACTTATAATTCTATTTCAAGATGTACTTTTGGGAATTTTAATTCTGTTTTGGAGTGAAGGCCTTGGACAATTTGTCATTATAAAAAGATCCCATTTTGCTGCCTAATGCCAAAGAAAATTAGGCAAGTGCCTGAGTTTAAAGAGGCGTGTCTCTGGTGGTAATCACTTACCTTTGTGCCCTGGGAAATGTTCTTCACCTTGAACAGAAATTAATTCTAACAGAGTAGTGGACTTGTGACCCAGAAAGAAAAAACTACTGAGATTATTCACACTTCTAACATATTTTATCATGAAGCAATTTGGTCCATGTCTAAAAAAATTGGAACTCATTCAGCATCTAAGAAATGAAGAATTAGGATTCTGTATGATAGAGTCAAAGTCAGTAACAGTAAATGGAAAAGACACTGTGTGGTCTGTTTCAATCTCATGTTCTTAGATTTTTAAAAAGTACTGTTTTTACTTTGCTAGAATTTTTATCTCTACTACTATCTATGCTTTTAAAAGCACAGAAGTTTTGATTGCTTACATTTTGCTAAAAAGAACTTATAACAGTTCTATTCAGTTGAGAGCTCCCAGTCAGTCTATGCTATCAAATAGTAGTGAAAAGCAAAGTCTTCATTTAGAGAAAGAATGAGTAGTCAAGAAAATGAATTTATCAGGAAGCGAAAGTCTATAAAATGAAAAAAGGAAAATGAACCTGTGAGAAGTAGATATCAGTAAAGTGGAGAGCCAGTTCCTGCAATAAATGCAAAAAAATTTGATGTTTTATCTTTTCCAGTAATCCATTCTTTCTTGGTGAAATAAATGTATTCCAGCATTGAAAAAGATTTCAATTTTAACCTTGGTTTTATCAGTCTACTTTTATTTAGGCTGATGGCACTTTTTTTTTTAAAGATAAACTATCTTTATTATAAAATTACCATCCTCACTAGGCTACTAAGTCCCTGCATTAAAGAATTATTTAATTTTTAAAATCAACATATTTGTAACTTGGAGATTCATTATTATATCAAGAATAGGAATTTGAATTTAAATTTAAATAAGCTTGTTTTTGAATTTCAATCTCCTTTAGGTAAAGACTTCCATGATCTTTAGATTTCTTTTCTGAAAAATGGTAATAATGCTAATAATAGTGGTATAGTAGTAGTAGTAGTAGCAGCAGCAGCAGTAATAGTGGTAGTAGTAGTACATGGTATTACATCAGGATTGTGGGAAGATAAAGTTAAAAATTAAGATGACCTCACATGGTATCTACCACAGATCAAACATTAAACTGGTGGTGGTTTATTATTTATATTTTCTTTCGTTCAATCATTAACATATATTTTTCTGGGTATTACCAAAAGTTTACTTCATAATTAATTCACATTTTATCTTAGTTTCTCGTTGTTTCCTATTAACATATACCTTACTACCTGTTCATTCTCCTACTCTGGAAGTGTTTTTAAAAAATCTTTCTTACCTCAGCCTACTAAATTAGAGTAACTGGAAGAGAATTATTTTTAACTAACTCACTACGTAATTGTATGCTGCAAGTAGTTTCATGCACACTTCACTAGAAAATTTTTAAAATGTGGATTTCTTAAATAGTGAGGTACTAGGACCCACTTTCTTTGTCTTTTTATGCCTCTATGGATGTGAATTTGATTGATCATCAGGCAAAATAGATTACCTTTTAATATTTCATTTATACCTGAAATTAAACAATAAATGATGTTGAAGTACCAAAGGAGTGTAAAGTAATATTCAGAAGAATGCGTTATCACCGTTATTATTGCTTTTATCAGCGGCTCTTTAAACAGATTACATTTACCACTACTTGCTCCTCACTTATACTGTAAAGTTGTGGCTTCTCCCTTATAATGAACTCTACCTCTTCACCTTCCTTGTTTTTTCCTGCTCTTTCCACATTTAAATAAAACTCTATTGGAATAAAATTCTGGGTCCAGGGATGATTCTTTAATTTCTACTGTCTATTCGTGTCTGTTATTCCTAGAATAGAGTAAGTGCTTAATAAGCGCATGTAAAATTAATGAATGATTCATTCATTCAGCTACTCTTAAAATTTGATATTACTGTATTTCTTTTCATTATATTATTATTCAATAAGAATTCATTCTGTTGTCTCATAGGTATGACCCTCAAGGTCTTGGGCAACATATATTGAAATTATTTGGCAGCCATCCTTGTGTGTGTGTATGTGTGTGTATGTGTGTGTGTGTGTGTAAGATTGAACACAGAACCTCACACATTGTGAAGCACATTCTCTGTTATCAAGCCACATTCCAAGCCCCAGAATAATCTTAAAAGATTGTATTGCCTCCTTAGTCTCTTTCATGTTAGTTAAAAAAGTCTCAGATCACAACCTAAGAAAAGAGATTTCACAGAGATCAGATGTGTTTTGGGATTACAATAATTTATTTTAAATGCCTTTCTATTGGTGTCAACTTCCAGTGGGAAATCTGACAAATAGCATATACCAAAGTGTGTGTAACATTTTCTGGTCTTGAGAATCCACCCATGAATACTAAAGAATCTGACCTTCTTTAGATACAGCAATGTCACAATGCAAACATAATAAAAATTCAGAATTTGTAGATTGAATATGAGAAGGTATACTTCAAATTTTTTCTGACTTGCAGCCTAATTCTAAGGTGTTCTGGGAGCATAGTTATTTAATGGAGATATTCTGATTCATATGTGGCAATGAGGTAGAGTAATGGGAAATGGGGTATGATTGTTTATCTACAAAGCCTCTTTGAGGAGTATTTTATATATATACATTCTCTGAAGGAGAGTGTATTGGTCAGTTTTCTATAACTGTGACAAAATGTCTCAGAGACTTAGTTTTTAATGAGGAAGGGCTTTTCTGATTCACAGTTTTGGAGGAGGCAGTACCTCATCAACTGACCCCATTGCCTTTGGGCGTGTAGATCATGGAAGAACATGTGGCAGAGGAGCATGGTGGCTGAGAAGGAATGAGAGAGACAGGAAGGGGCCAGCGCCCTCTGTCCCCTTCAAGGACATGCACCAGTGACCTAATATCTTCCTAGTAGGTCTCACCTCCTAGTTTCTTCCACTTCTCAATAAAACCACAAACTGGGAAGAAGGCCTTTGCGACCCTGACACATGGGCTTTTGGGGGACATCCTGGATCCAAACTGTAGCATTGAGTCAGGAAAAGACGTTTTGGAATGCAGGGTTTTGTAAGTCATGGAAGTTGGCATATTTTTCTCTTTTAATCAAAGATTTTGAAGTAGGGAGGTAATAGGGTTTATGGGAGCAAAGTTAGAAAGTTTATACCTCCTATAAATCCATTGTTAATATTATTTTAATATCAGAGGTCTATATGATATTCAATTAATGATGTGATCTATAGTTATTTAGTATATGTCTATTGTGTGTTAGGCCCTGAGACATATGCAATTGACAAGACTGATATGGTCCTCACTGTCAGTAAACTTCTAGTTTACCAATGAATATGAACAAGGATATAGGCAATCATGAAATAGTGTAATAAGAAATGTGGCAGGGAATATACATGGTATTATTCAACACTTGAGGAAAGTACTGAACTTATATGTAAGTTATCAGGGGAAACTTCAAGTTTCTTTTTTTTTTTTTTTTTTGGTGACTCCTCAGGTAATCTCATCATTTGTTTCTTTAACTGATTCTTTCTTATCATTTTTCCTTGGCTTTCAGTTGTTTATTGAGCATTCTTTTCTCTATAGAGAAAACTGAGTTCAAGTAGTATGTCAATATTATTTATTTTCAAATCTATGATTCAATCTTCAACTTACAAATCTCTCTAGTTCTGTAATTCACTTCCCTACCAGACCCTTTTCCCCAAACTTTCACTACCATTTCACATCCAGCCTGTCAAAATGTAAATTAATAATCTTCTCACTCAAATCCATGTCTGTTCCCATTTTTCGTTTTCCTTTCAATAATAGAAGTTATTTCATTCTTGCTAGACAAAAGTTTTCATATTATATTGGGGTCATTCCCTTTTTGTTCATTCTCTGGGTCTGAGAGTTCCCCTTTGTTTAGTCTCACTATGCCTGCTTGACTATACTTCACCTTCTAAGAACTGATTCATTTCTTTGCTCATGTATACAATAAAACTGGAGGAGTTTTCTCTCCTTGCTGTTTTCAAAGTTTCTCCTCTATTTTCTAATTCATTTATAGACAGTGTTTTTCACTAGATTCCAGGACCTCCATTGTCATGATCTCCTCTGACTTCCACATTGCTAATTGCAAGTCATGTGTTAATGCTTATCTTACTTGATTTTGGGGGAGAATTTGACAATGTTCATCATCTGCCTTCTTTTACACTCACATTTTCTTCAGTTGGTGTTATGGTTTAGATGTAAAGGGGCCCCCAAAGCCTCATGAATGTGAAGGTAATTGGATTGTGGGGCATTATGGCCAACTTGCTATTAGAAGGTAGGGTCTAATTGTAAGAAGGTGGGTATAATATGGAAGGGTTTCCCTTTCCAGTGCCTTCCTTGACTCTCTGTCTGGCATGCTGTGAGAAGTTCACCTCTGCAACGTACCTCCTCCAGGTCACCTTTCTTTGGAGTTAGCCAACTGTGTATTGAAATCTCTACAAACTGTGAGCCAAAATAACCTCTCTTCCTTTAAGTTTCAGGTGTCAGGTATTTTGTCTAGGTGACAAGGAAAGTGACTAAGACAGATTTTGGTACCTGAGAATTGGGGCCGTTTCTGTGAAGCTTGCTTCCTTCCCATGTGGTTCAGAAGCCTTTGAAACTGGCATTTGGGAAGAGTTGAGTTTAGTTTGGAGAAGCCAACTGGAAAAGCAGCCTTAGAATGCTGTAAGCCGAGTTTGAGGAGAGGTTCTGTTTGGAGCACAGAATTCCTGACTGCTGATAAAATTGCAGGTTGTGAAGACCAGGCTCAGAAGGTTTTAGTTGGGAATAAGGTCTCCATTGGCAGTTTGATTCCAGACCATGTGTGTTATTCTCTGACAGAAAATTTATCTATATTTTGCTCAAGTTCTGAGACTTTGCCAGAGACTGAGATTAAAGGTTGCAGACTAATCTGGTAGAGGAAATTTAAAGGCAGCTCAATGTTCAGTCTGTATCATGAATATTGTATATTGCTTTTAGCCAGATTTTTTTTCTGAAAATCAAAAGCAAACAGCATATCTGAGCTGTTTTTTTTAAAAACAGTTTTGACAGGAAGGAAGCTTCTATAAAGTTGGCACCCACAAAGATGGAGCAGGAGAGAACTTCATTGCTGAAAAGTTTACCATTAAAAAGAAGCTCAGTACTTTACATTGGGACAATAGGAAGGATGCCTTGAGGGCATCTGAGGAAACTGCAAGAACCTACCCTTTGGCCTGCAAAAGTGAAAGACTTTGCTTTGAGAAGTGAGGCTTAAGGTTTCTGCCAGAGAAGGGTTGCCTAGGGAGTTGATTCCTTAGGATTCAAGTCAACATCCTCAGCCACCCAGGTACTTGGTGGCCTCTGCAGCCATGATGCAAAAAGGCCTGGCTGCTACTTGAATTAGCAGCAGACCTTGGTACCATTCACCTGGTGCTAATTTTTATGGACATGCAAAATGAAAGAGGTACAGGATCCTCGAGACTTCCACTCAGTTTTCCATAAAAGGTCTGGGAGGCCAACTGGTGTGCCCTCTTGAGGGCAGTGTGTGAAGGTTTGAGACTGGGGCCATAAGTGCACTGAAGGGCTCAGGCAGTTCAAAGAAGCCAGAAACCTGAAACATCTGAGAAAAGCCACAAGGAATGAGCAAAGTCAGCCCAAGAAAAAAGCCATAAGGACTACAATTACCAGCAATGCCTTCGAGTTGGGGCCACCCAAGCACCTTGGAGTTCATATCTCTCCACAGCTTGCTGTGGGTAATGGACACAGAACTCAGGATTTAATGTTTACCCTGCTGGATTTCAGTCTTGCTTTAGTCCTAGGTGTTACTATTCCCTGTTCCTTTTGGAATGAGAATGTTTATCCTATGTCATTATACATATAGTTCTTATGCCTGTGTTTTTCCCCCATATCTTATTGTATCTCTTAACACACCATATATAGACTTCACTGTGGCTGAGATAATTTTTTGTTACTCTTGTTCATTGATGCCACCAGATGCTTAAAGTGATGTCTGGCACATAATGCATACTTAGTATTTACAGGGTAAAAGAATAAAGTAACTCTAGGCCACTCTTGCTCTAAATGTGGATAATATAGTTGAACTGATCTTCTAGTATAGTAAAAAGGAACAGCAGCATGTGTTTTAGAGTTATACAAATCAGGATTTGTTTATTGGTGGTCCTTAATAGCTGTATGGCCTGGTTACCTGATTACTTTTTCGGGAATATAGTCTTCTGTTCTGTAAAAGGAGCATAGTTATATCTTCCCTAGAGAGTTGTCATGAAGACTAAGATAGTTATGTGTTACATAACAGTGTTTGAGAAAGTAGCAGCCTGAATATTTAATGATGGTCCAACAAGATCACATTTATGTCCTAGTTTTGGACACGTTAGTTTGTGTAAGTACATGCTATGATGTTCACACAACAAAATCATCTAACAATGCATTTCTCAGAAGTTATTCTCATTGTTAAGCAGTGTATGACTGTATGCTGGAGTGTGTATAATGTATTTAGTGTGTGTTTGCACATGCAAGATGCTAACCTAGTATTGATCTTTTCTTTGTAATTCGTCTTTTTCATTCTGTCTTGTACCTCTATTATACTGCCAAGTGAACCTTCTTGAAAGGGAGTTTGCATCCCTGACTTTATGACAAAAGATCAATGAACTCCTTATGGTGGCTACACCCATTGTCTTGGATTTAGAGAATGTCAAGGTCTTCCTACTCTGCCCCCACCTTCCTTGTCTAATGATTTTTTTTCCCTATTCTTCCTTCTCACACCAATATACCTCATTCTTTTATCATTTGCCCAAATATATCACAGGCAGTTCTTTCTCTGTCTTTGCTCATTCTGTTTCATTCTCCCATCTTTTCTGTTTGCTTAAATCTTGTGAAGGTGTAGTTCGAGTCTTTATATAGTAGCCTCCTTACTTCAATTCAGACCAATTTTATTTCTTTGAACAGATGGAGACTCTCAGAAGAGAAATGAGAACTATTAGAAAATACAGTAGAAATTTCAGAACTGAAAAATACATAACCTCACATGAAAAATATAAAAAATTCTTAAACACTGAACTTCATTTGAATTTATAATCTGTATGATATACTATCACACAATTTAACAACAAATCATTCTTTGCTTGAGAATATCTTACTGTGAAATAGGGTAAGTTAAATTCTTTTGCCACAGAATCTGATAAGGTTTAAAATTAAGGATAAAGAGATGTTAATATGACATTTTACTTAATACATAATTATTGTATTTCATAGCAATGAAGTGTAAATCATAAGCCATTCACACAGTATTTGCTGTACTGTCTTGCAAATAGTAAGTACTCAATAAATATTTTTGTATGAATGAAATAAATGAGTTTTAGTCCTATCTTTAGTGACACTGAGGAGCATTCTGTATTACTCTGCTTTTAGTTACTGGGACCAAATACCCAAAATATGCAAATTAGAGGGTTTATTTTTGCTCATGGTTTGAGAGGTTTCAAGGTATGATTGACTGACTTCAGTAAGGAACATCATGTTGGAAGAATGAAGTGGAGCAAAGCTGTTCACCTCATGGTGGCTGGGAAGCAGAGCCTAAGAGAAGAGTGCCCAGGAGATTTGTACCCTCGAAGTATGCCCCCAGTGACCCACTTCCAGCTGGGCCCCACCTTGTAACAGCACATCCCAGTCCAAATGTCAGTGATTCATCCTCTGATGAGTATAGCACTTCCACAATCCAATTTTATCTCTAGGAGTCAAGTTGAAAATTAACAAGCGTGCATTCCAACACAACTGTTTTCAGACATTTGTCAGAATTACAAGTTTATGTGTGATATAGATGGAAAGAGTGACATGATTGGAAAGAATGATATGGTAAGAAAATATTTTTACCTATAGGTGTGTGTAAATATTCTGGAAAAGATAAGATACACTATATTTCGTTTGGAAAACTTCACCATTTATTAAAAGATGAAGATGATAGCCTTTTTAAAAAAGTGGATTTACTTTTCTGTATTCCTTCAGTGCATTCTCTCAATAAACACTTATTGCACTGTACATCTACTATGTAGTAAAGCTATTGTTTCAAGCAGATAAAAACAATAAATGAGGCATTTTTCTTGTTCTCAAGGACTTTGAGTTTGGCAGAGAAAACAAAAAGATTACCAAATAATCAAAATGCAAGATGATAGAGTATAGTATCAAACAGTCCAGTAAGTGATAGTATAAAATATTATATAAAATGAAGAGCTATTTATTTTTTTATTCTCAGGATCTGATATACTGTATTGCCTGACATATAGTAGTTATTCAATAAAACTGTGTTTTTAAAATCAGTAAGTTTATTTTAATCAGCTAAAATGGAAAGGTGATTCTCTCTTATTTGAATACAGTATGAGAGGGACATAAAAAAGTGGGATAACAACCACCATTTAATTAAGGAACAGGGAAAATGAGGGCATGTCATGGACTTGTGCTTGTTATAGTCTATGTTTCTATCTTTTATTTTTCCCCCTAGTCAGTACTTCTAAGAACTTATTACACATTCTTCCACTGTCTTTCAACATATATAACCCTACATGAAGTCATACATGAATTTCTCACATTCTTTTTAGCCCCACACCAATCTTACTGCTTTTAATTCTCCTCATTCATCAAAACATGACTTTGATGTGACTTTTTCCTAATCTTAGCCCATCCTCAAATTCTCTTCTAAGCCTGAATTTGGTGCACCTCCAGTGTATTTTATAATATAGTATCCTCAGGCTTCATAATTGTATTATGATTGTCATTGCAAATTTTGTTGGTTTTTTATTCTTGAATATACTAGACTATGAGCTCTCCAAGGGCATTATATGTTATCTTTAATCTTTGTAATCACAGGTTGTACCACAATGCTTGCAACATGAAAAGAGACTAGGATAACCTTCCTGAATCAATGAGCAAAAGACTGAGTAACTGGGTGTCTTGGATGGCTGGCTGGGTGCTGAAAAAGTGAGCACAGCATAAATGGAAACTGAGAAAAACTTCTCCCCAGTTTTTTGTTCCAAATAAGAGCACATCCTTTGTTCCAAATAACAGCACATTCTTACTGAATGAGAGCTCTGCTGGTGAGGTCATCCTCACTTATTTTAATGTTATTCTAATGTTATTTTCTTCAAGCATTTTCTTATTTGTGAAATACTTCAGAGGAATGTGATAAAGTGTTATGGTTTTTATTATTTTTCATTAGTTTGTGGAGCTAACATTATCCTGATTTTAAAGAATACGGCTGAATCTTTGACCAAGTGTATCTAAAGAAAGGCTTAATTGATCACTAATGGAACTACTGAGGTTAATTATATTAATCAAATATTAAATAAAGTTTAGACTCTGCTAGGGTTAGGATAAGAATAAACTTTGAGAGGACATTTATTGAAGATGAAGACTGCTTACGAATATTAAAATATATTTTAACTTGTATTGAGTCTCAAGGATATTAAGTTTTAAAATTAGTAAAATAATAAACTCAATTAGGAATACTAGAGGCCACATGTTAACGATGTGGAATAAACATATTATTTCAGGCAGTGCTAGCTATTTAAAAAAAGAAGAAGTTGGGCATAGTGGCGCATACCTGCGATCTCAACACTTGAGAGGCTGAGGCAGGAGGATTGCTGTGAATTCGAGGCCAGCCTGGGTTACATTAGTGAGACACTGTTTCAAAAACAAAACAAAACAAAATGAAACCAACCCCCCCAGAAAAACAAAGAAAAATTGTACAATAGATCAAATATAATGGAAGTTTATTTCTCACTTAGTGAAAGACCAAAAGAGGAATCCATATGAGCAGGTGGTTCTTCTCCAAGAGGGAACCTTGACTCTTGTGTTAGAACACAGACTACTATCTAGTGGCTCAGACGTCTTGAACACAGACTTCTAAGGTCACCTGGCTCAGGTGACCAGAGATGGCAAAGAGGAAACATGATGGCAGGTATAGGTAGGAGGTTTTAGGAGATGAGTTGGAAATAGCAAACATTGCCACTCATATTACAGTGAGCAGTAGTCAGTCGTATAGTCAGTCATGTGGCTATCCGAGCATGCAAGACCAAGCAACATAGTTTGACTAAGTGCTCAGGGAGAGAAGTAGTAGAAACCAGAACTGGCTACACAATATATTTTATAATTTAAATAATTTTTCTCTATATAATTATTAACTTATAGTAATCATAGAAACTTTTCCTATAGCTATAGTTAGTTCCATATTTAAGCATGCATTTTTAAAAACTAAAACCTCAGGTAAAATTGTGGATACAACTAAAATTATACATATAGTAAAGGTAGACCTTTATGCAAGGCAATTTTAAGTTTTGCTATATTTCTAAAGAATATTAGTTACTTCTAAGCCTTTATTATATAAACAGTAGGTCCTTATGTTTAGAATGATTATTAGGAGCATCCACACATTACTTTTTATGCATTTACTTACATAACTAGTTGTAAGAGTGAGTGCTTATTTTGCATAATTAAATAATTAGCATATTTAAATAAGTAAAATCAGTAATTTTAGTATATTTGAGTGAGAATCTGAGATCTTGTTTTCCAAGAAACAAATAGCATCTGTTTGCCTCATTTGGGGATTAAGAGATTCAGCTGAAATAGAATGTTGATGATTATGGATATCTGATAGACAAGTCAGTAATTACTTTTAAAAGTCATAGTTAAAAGTTGTATTGTACAGCTGCGTATGTGATGGCATACCTGGGTATGCTATTTTTGGTCTTTTTTTTCCTAATAGTGAGATGTATTAATTCTCACTTGATTTGGTAAAAAAATTCCTCCTATGTTACATATTGGTTTCTCTCACAAAGTAATATTTTTCACCCATTTTTCTGCCAGTATCTTTAAACTCTGAGAAACTTTTTCTGTAGCACAAATTTCTGATCATCAGCGATGAGATCTTTGAGCTTCATTTTGTTTATGTTGACTTAAGCAGAATTTTCTATAGCACTAATTTCTGATCATCAATGATGAGATCTTTGAGCTTCATTTTGTTTATGTTGACTTAAGCAGAATTAAGTTTTATTACTTTCAAGTGACCCTTTTGACAGTTTAGATCCCATAGTGGAACTATTTCCATCGAAGAGGTCACACCTATATATAGCTTATATACTAGGTCAGTGTTGAAAATAAGACACACTTTTTAAATTTCTGAAATATCTGACTTGCCAATTGTCCATGTATTCTTCGAGACCAACTCAAACTGAATTAAGGAGAAAAGAAAAAGGAATGCATTCACTCATATAAATAGAAAACCCAGGCTTTTAAATGGGTCCAAGTACTCAGAATAATGCAATTTGAAATTTTGTTTGTCTCCCTCTCACAGCTCTGTGTTCTATACTGGTTTCATTCTCACACCTGCTTTCCCCACATGGTAACCTTGGCTGTAAGTAGCTCAAGGCTTATTGTTAAAATTAATAACCCTGCCAAAAGTTTTTTAAAAAATCTTCTTTCCCTAAATTCCAGCTAGATGTCTAATTTTGGTCACAGTTTGATTTGTAAGCCAATCCCAATGGTCAAACAGATGGATATAATAATTAGTCAGGCCTGGATTGAATGTCTATGGCGAAGTCTGACTTGTGAGTCAGCCCTGAACAGAAATGTTCTGTTAAATCTCAGTGGTTCTTTTCAGAACTAATAGGCTTGTGTCCCATTTGGTCGATATAAATTAGCTTTGAGAAGTTAATCTCTTGTTGGTAGAGGGCACTTGGAGAGATACAGTGTCTGTACCCAGTGACTGAAGATGGTTGAAACCGGCTCCTAGGCTTTTGTGTATACTTTGTTAATTCAGTAGGACAGAAAATGTTATGTGATATAACTAAAAAGCATTAATTACTGTGTGACAGTCTTACTTGAATTTTGACTATGATGCTATTGTATATTTTATGAATAGCTTTAATCTTTAAAGTGTCTGTTCAAAAAAATTTTTTTTTGTGAGTGCTGGGAACCGAACTCAGGACCTTGTGCTTGCCAGGCAGGTGCTGAAACACTGAGCTATATCACTGGCCCTCAAATTTTACTTTGTCATTTAAATCTCTCTTCTTTCCAGTGCTATTTCTACTACTCTGCTTTATCTTTCTTTATAGCACTTAAGCACTATTTGACCTATTCTATGCTGACTTGTTTCTTTTCTTTCTCTTTCTACTAAAATATAAACTTGGGAGCAGCAAGTTTATCTGTCTAGTTTATTGCTATATAGAATACACTAATATCAAGAAAATATCTGTCACATGTCTTACTCTTATTTCCTAAATGAACAAATAGAGACTAAAGAGTTAAATTTGATAGGACATGAAACCATTTCTGATTTTTTGTGGTATAAAATTGGAAAAATATTTGCATGGGAAATATTTGTCTCAGAATCTAAAGATGAACTCTGAACATAATTCACAAGTCGATTTTTAGAAAGATTTACTTAAAAAGTCTGTTTTTATAAAATCTATAATATTTAAAATAACTTGAAATTCTATTTAAAATCCATTTAAAGGAAATAAAATTAGTAGAGCATTTAGTTTAAGCTACTTTTACTTTCATCTGGCTACAGACATGCCTTGATATTGATAGTACATATTAATACATTTCTGGGAAGGATCATGGTGGCAAATCCCAAATAAAACAAAGTTATCTATTCCAGATAGTTATTTACATTTACCCTTGTTACCATGATGTATTCCCTAGCAAGATAAGCTAGCTATTCACAACCATAATAAATCATTACTAACCTTTAAGAGCTTACAGAAAATACGGTTAACTCTTTACTTTTAAAATAGAAAGTGAAAAAGAAAAATAGAAAGCGAACACATGGGGACAAAGTACTTCGACTAGGAAAGGACAAAGAAATTTATACTGCATCCATGCACAATTCTTTTGCTTACTTTCAGACTCTTTGTTACCATGTTTCTTTAATATAAATTATTTGGCTTAGATGTTGTTTCTTGGCAAGGATTATGAGAAAAATAGTTCAGTCACATATGTACAGTGAGAAAGATTTGAGATAGCAATTAAATGTCAAGAGGTAGGGTTTTGTTAACTGAGAAAGGAAAGGAGGGATGTTCTATGTAGGGGCATTTTTTGGGACTGTGTAGTATACTGTGGTGCAATTTGACTGGATTGGATGACTGATGTATATGAGAAGGGTGAAGGGACAATAGGACCACGTAAGGATCCAGTGAGAACTTTGAGTACTTGAGTGAGTAGCGTGAAGGATACTGTGTATACAGTAAAAGTCATTAAAGACTTACGAACAAAAGGTGACATGTGAAAGTTGGAACAGGGGAAGAAGAAGACACAGATTGCATGGAAATCAATTAGATAACAATCTTACTTCTCTGGGAAGAAGGGCCTAAGTGAGAAGGGGAGTGATCAGAAGAAATTTATGAAGACCCAATACACAGGACTTTGTGGCTGTAAGAATACAGAAGATTGGGAAGAGGAATCTGGGATCAATCTCTTCTGCAGTTCAGAAAACCATACAAATTAGGAGGCTAGCAATGAAACTAACTTTGTTGGAAAGAGGGCGAGTTCAGTTTCAGATGTGTTACTTTTCAAAAGACTGAAAACTTGCAAGGTAGGAATGTCTTCATTGAGAAAGATTTGATTTTATTTGATAAACAGAAGGATAGAAATTTGAAATACTGGAAGAATAAAAAAAGGAGTTCAGACCTACACCTTTTAGGGTTTGAACTTTGGGAATATGAGCAATATAGGGAATACAAGGCAAATCAAATGATTATACAGAGCGCAACTTCCTGGGATGTGTTGTTCTAGTTCCATTTCCTTAAACTTATGAATTATTAAGGACCAGGCTTTGCTAAATTATAGTCTGAAAATGAGAATTAAGGTTTTTTTTTTTAAATTCCTGAATGTACTGTGTACTATTCTTGCAATTGAGATATACATTATACAACTTAAATGTTGAAGCAGTGCACCAGTCTGAGACTACAGGGTGGTTTGCTTCTGTATGCAAGACTAGCCCTAGAGGGGACAATACTGCTTCTTTGTTAAAGTCTTATATGATGCTGTATAATATAGTCATCAACAACTATGCGTCCTTCATTGAAGGTTTGGAGACTGAGAAATTTATACTTTTCTCTGTAATGTGATTGACTTTTTTTTATTTTAAAGAGAATAAAACAAAACAAAGCAAAATGAAACAGTAAAACAGAGCAAAGCAGATCAGAACAGAACAATGCAAGCAATACAGGACTTCAAAACCAGACAACAGGAAATCAACAATGACTCTATGTTTTTATGCACTAAGACCCTTTTGTAATATTTCAATCACTATAGTAAGTTTCTAGAGACAAAGGTATGACAAGGTAGAAATAAAACTCAGGTGAATAAAATAAATGAGAATGAAAGCATTAAAAACTGCAAAGGGGCCATTGGAGTTTATATTAAAAAGTTGTTAGTACCTGGGAGCAAATGGATTTAGTGAATGTCTACACAGTGTTCCACCCCACATTAGAATACACATTCTTCTCAACTGTGTATGGGACTTTCTCCAAAATAGACCACATATTAGCTCATAGAACATGGTTAAGTAAATTCAAAGGAATTGAAATTATTGCATGCTTATTATCCAATCATAGTGCAATGAAATTGGAAATCAATGACAAAAGAAACCACAAAAACTATATAAACCCATGGAAATTAAATAACACCCTCCTGAACAACCATGGATCCTGGATGAAATTAAAGAAGAAATTAAACAGCATCTACAATTAAATGATTGTACTGATACAACATACTAGAACTTATGGGATGCAATGAAAGCAGTCCTAAGAGGGATATTTATTGTAGTGAATTCTTATATCAGGAAACAGAACAAGTTCAAATAAACAACCTAATGTTGAATCTTAAACTTCTAGAAAAAGAAGAACAAGTCAAGCCCAATTCTCGTACAAGGGATAAAATGATAAGATCAGAGCAGAAATTAATGCAATTGAGAGTAAGAAAACAATACAAAGTCTCAGTGAACTGAAGAGTTAGTTCTTCAAAAGATTAAGTAAAATTGATAAATCCTTAGCCAACCTTATCAGTTAAATGAAAGAAAAGACTCAAATCCATGCAATTATGAATGAAAAGGGTGAAATCACAATCCTGTAGAAATCCAGAAGATCATCAATACCTACTTCAAGAAACTTTACTCTAATGAGATGGAAAATACAGAAGAAATGGACAGATTCCTAGACACATATGAATTACCAAAGTTGAATCAAGATATAAAAATTCTAAAAAATGCAATATCAATCAATAAAATTAAAATGTATTTAAAAACTTACCAACAAAGAAAAGTCCAGGTCATGATGGATTCACTGCTGAGTTCCACAAGAAAATTAGGCAAGACCTAATACCATTACTCCTTAAACACTTCAATGAAATTGAAAGGGAACCATTACTCCCAAATTCATTCCTGGAAGCAAGTATTACCTTGATACCAAAAGCAGAGAAGGACCCAACAGAAAAACAGAAGTACAGGCCAATCTCCCTCATGAACATATATGCAAAAATCCTCATTAAGATACTAGAAAACATAATGCAGCAAATTATATACCATGACCAAGTAGGATTCATTCTAGGGATACAGGGATGGTTAAACAAATGCAAATCAATAAATGTAATATTCTATATCAACAGAGCCTAGGATGAAATCACATGATTATCTCAATAGATGCAGAAAAGGCATTTGCCAAAGTCCAACACCAATTCATGATAAAAACCCTACAGAAATTGGAATAGATGGTCTTTATCTCAATCTGATAAAAGCCATCTATGACAAACCAACAGCCAGCATCATATTAAATGGGCAAAAATGGAAAGCTTTTACTCTAAAATCAGGAACAAGACAGGAATGTCCACTGTCACCACTCTTATTCATGGAAATATTATCCAGAGCAATTAAGAGAAAGACATAAAAGGAATAAAGACAAGAAAGGAAGAAGTTAAATTATCATTATTCATTGATGACATGGTACTCTACACAGAAGATCCCAAAAACCAAAAGACTTATAGCATACCTCCCAGAACTAGGGAAAATATTCCTAAAATTCATTTGGACCCAGAAGAGACCTAGAATAGCAAAAACAGTTCTTAGCAACAAAGGCAAGGCAGAGGGCATCAGTGTCCCTGACTTGCAATTATACAGCAAAGCTACTGTGATAAAGTCAGCATGGTACTGGCAAAAAAATAGACCTGAGGATCAATGGGACAGATTAGAAGATGTAGATACAGCTACAAACACACTCAGCCACCTTATCTTTGATGAAGGGGCCAAACACTTTCACTGAAAGAAAGCTTCTTTAATAAATGGTGCCAGAAAAACTGGCTTTCGACATGCTGAAGACTAAATCTAGACCCATGTAGCTCACTGTGCACTCAATTAAAGCCTAAATGGACCGAAGGTCTAAATATTAAAACAGAAACACTAGGTTTTCTGGAAGATGAAATAGTTAGAACTCTTGAAGATATTGGTGTAGGCAAATTCATGAATAAAACCCCAATTGCCTGGGAAATACTACAAAAAATTAACAACTGTGATCTCATCATATTAAAAAGCTTTTGTACAGCCAAAGAAATCAGTTGTTATGGTTTGTGCCTCATGCAGTCATGGGGGAGTGGACTTTTTGGAGGTAGCTGAATTTAGTTTGTGACTGATTCATGGTCTAGTGTTGGGATTAAGGCTGTGAGTGCTATACCTGCCCAAGGGCGGGTAGCCGTCAGACAATATAAGGAAGGGAAAAATGCATGCTGTCTCCTCCTCCTGTGCTTGTGTTGATATTTTCTGCCCCTATAAATGGTTGCCCCTCTGCCACACCACCCTGCCTTTGAGCCAGCTGATTATGGACTGAAACCTCTACAAACTGAGAACTAAATAAACCTTTCCTCCTTTAACCTTGGGTGTTGGGTATTTTGTCTCAGTAGCAAGAGAAAAGTAAGACAGAACTTTGTACAAGGAGTGGGGTCATTGCGGTGACTGTACTTGACTATGTCCTTCAGGAGGAGCCTTTGGGAATGGCTTGTCAGAAGAATTTGGAAAGGTTCGGAGTTGCCAACTGAAAAAGTAGATCTGGAACATCTTAGACTGTACCGTATGGGACATTCTGGTCAGAGCTCAGAAGACTAGAAGACTGATAGAAATTTTGTGGCTAA
Source organism: Cuniculus paca (assembly GCA_004365215.1). Lineage (NCBI taxonomy): Eukaryota > Metazoa > Chordata > Mammalia > Rodentia > Cuniculidae > Cuniculus > Cuniculus paca. The sequence continues at coordinate 19,895 of RJWT010001598.1, forward strand.
TGATCAGGCTTGGGTGGTTTCTGTTGAGAAGGAGGACTGCATTGGCTGCTGGACTACCGATGATGTGCATTGTGGCTTAGCAGAAAGTTTGTCTGCATTTTTCTGTGTCCAGAGACTTTGACTGAAACTAAGATTGAGGGTGGACTAATCTGGCAAAAGAAATTTCAAGGCAGTCTAATGTTGAAGCTGTAACATGGCTACTGTGGAGAAATTTTAGTCATATTTATGTTGAGAATGAAAAGAAAAAAGCCCAGTAGAATGACATAAAATGTGAGTATAATTCTTTTACTAAATTTCTGATATGACCAATAGCCTTAGTTTATAGCAATTTTCTTTATGATTTAAAGTTAAAATGTATATTTCTAAGGAATTGACTAAAGTTTTTTTTTAATTCCTTAGCAAACTCCTAGTTCATCTACCCCAGGCCAATCACATAAGTTTTACAGTGTGTAGTAATTGAAGTTGCTATTTGGAGGACTCTTATCTACCAACACTACTAGAGGAGAATAAGAAAACAAAGACCTTCTGAAAGGCAGTCATCCTAACAGCTATTTTTGTGCGTTACATTCCAGATGTTTAGCACACATACTTATGAATGTTGCAATAGTCATTTGTCTTATGTTTTCTTTTTTCTCTAATTAATATCTAATTTATTAGATATTCAAATAGCTATTAATATTGTGAAGATGTTTTAGAAAATTTAAGAGTTTGGATGAAACTCCAGATTCTTTCTATGAAGATCCTCTCAAACATTTGTGTCTTTTCACTAGGCGGGGCTTCTGCAGTTCTTAAAAATGCTTCTGAGGCACTTTCTTAACTTCTTATTGTTTTATTTACAGTATTTTTTTCTACTTGGAGGTTTCTAATTCTTTAGGGATAGAATTTTGATTTGAGCTGTGAAGGCAGTACTGTGGCTTTAGTAACAGAACTGAAGAAGGAAGAAGCAAGCAGAGTGAAAAAGGAATCCTGGTAGCTGCGATGTTCTATTTGCTGATTTCAGAAATCCTTCAGAATTAAAGAGAATGTAGAGGGAGAGGTGAACATAAGGACCTAGGAAGGACAGTCTGAAGAACATTTCAGAACTTGTGTTTTGGAGGTTTTTGTGGTAAATGGAACTTCTGATGATGGTCTTGCACTTTAAGTTAGAAACTCTTCTTGACTGAGTTCAGGAAATTTGTGCCTCAGATGAAATTTTACTGCATTTATTGTATGTTGGGAAATGTTATGTTGAGGATAGCCTATGACTGACATTCAAAAATAAGTTAATCTATTTGTATAGATTTTTGAAAGTAATAGTTTATTTGAAGCCCATTCTCTCCTTTTCTTTCATTCTTGTTATTCCCTGTGTCTACTTTTTTTTCTAAGTATTTTAGTATTTTTCCAATATCAACAGTGGGTTTATATAATAATTTTTCTCATTAGGGTTGTTAGTGATACATTTTTCAGAATCCACACAGTTAAAGCTGGAGAAGTTACCAAGATGTATGAAGCTTTTACAGAGTCTGTTATTTAAAGATTCTCTTCAGAGCTTTTGACCTCCTGTAAGACAGGGTGGACTGCTTTAGTTGCAATTAACACTACATCATTTCTAATGAGTGTCATCCTGAAATATGTTCACAAAAGACATCTGCTAGATATCAGCTTATTTTTTGTGGTGTTATTACTTTAGTTAATAATTTTTTAAGTTAATAACAAATATTTCACCTGCTGTCAGAATCCTGCAAGAATAGAAATTGCAGAATGAAGTCACATAAAACTTAAAAATGATTCAGCACAAATGTACCTCACAGCCACATGCAAATTCCCATTTGTCCTGGAGTAAGATTTACTTTACTAGTGTTTAACTCTGTATTCCATAAAAGAATAAATTTATATTATAATCGAATTCTGAGAGAAAAGATGACTTGTCTTCTCAAGACAGCTTTAGAAGTAAATAATTTTAGAAGTACACTTGTAAAAATATATACATAAGGAAGGTGAAGATTATACTTTAAACTCACTTTTTAAGGAATGGGAAACTACATTAGGCCAGCAGTGTGTTGCATAAGTGTTATAATTAATGAAACAATATTCAGAGGAACTCAGAAGTCTTTTTCTGTAGCTTCTTTTATTTTAGGTAAACTACATTTGTTGTGCTTGACAAAGTCTTTTCTTACATGTAGGCTTTCAATAATAGAAATTTGTTTTATAGAGTGAGTTGGCTAATCAGCATTTATTATAAGTAAGTACATGCTTAGCAGAAGTTACTTAATTCAGATGCTATCTGAATAATTAAGGAAGAGCCTCTGCCTGTCAGGCTATAAATTAGGGAAAGCACTGAGAGGAAGCTAATACAGTGTCACAAGATCAAAGAACTTGTCACCAAGTCTTCTTGACCAGTGTAGAGAAAGTAAAACATTGAGAGCCATTGCCTGGAATAGGACAAGGCCATGAAGATATGACTGCAATATTAGTAGTTCTTTAAAGGAGCAATCAGAAAATAATATCTTAAATACTGATGTACATTTTAATGTACATTTTATGGTTTAATTTTTACCAATTTAGTTAACAGCAAAATAATTAGACTTTTAAAGTATTTATTTTATGCATTGCCATACTATAGTCCTTATCATATTGTTCCCCAACTCCCGCTACAAAATCTAGTTCTTAGTGCACCAAGCCTGTGTGAGCACTTTTCTTTTCAATAAACCAGCTACAGATTTGTCACTTATCATACAGTATATTATTAAATATTATAGCAAATACATATAAATTCTTACCACAGCTTGAAGTCTTTGCATTCTAATGTTAAATTGATGTTTGTATTTGCTAAAATATTGATTTAGGAAATGCATACCTTGCTCAGAACATTTAAACTGAAACTTCAATTTTATCACTTAGCTCTTTCAACTTGAAAAATACAGGAAAAGAATAGGTTCAAACTAAATTGGAGAAAAATATTTCTGATACTTTCTATGCAATTCTGGCTTTCATGATTTTATAATGAAATTTGAGAAGTTTTATCATGCTTATCACTGTTACTTCATTAACTATTTTTCTCTGCAAAGATATTAGCATGTATTAGATGCATTGGGAATGCCAAAGATATACTAGGCACCACGTCAGACCCAAGAAATTTTAATTCTCAGGATGAGTAATGACATATTTCAAAATAATTCTGTGTGGCCCTATTTGTTACTTTTAAGAAACTGACTCCAAGTTGTTGTCTTTTTTTAAATTACCAGGCTAGAAGAGACACTGAAGTACTTAAATTTTTGAATATTTTTGTAAATATTTATAAAAATAGTTTTTAGTCATAGTAGCCTCTGGTGAGGGAATACACTTTATGAATACATTTTTGTATTATATGCATTTTTTTTACCGTATTACATTTTCAAAGAAAAATTAGTTTAAGAAGGAATTAAAAAGTCATATCTATCCTGCATTGTTTTTCATTTGAATCAGTATGGTGAGAAGATTGTGGAGGTGGCACATAATACATGCTCAGCTTTTCAACTTTCACATACTATGGTGCTCTCTCATGCTAACTTGCTAGCTGCCCATACTCTGTCCTGCAAAATGTTAATAAAACATAGCTGGACCACCACTCATATTTAAATATCTTGTATATTTTCACAGCTCCTCTAAACTTTAAAGAAAATGTAAATACACTTTATTGTTATCTCTAGTTCCCATTTAGTCTTCTTTTTCTCAGTACAGGTATCTGTCTGTACTGAGATTAGGTTTCAGAGTTAAGGATGCATTACCCTTGGGATACTTGTTCTGTCTACTTGTAACAAATTGTTATCCCTGTAAAAGTAGAGTCAAGTAATGTGGTATTTTATATAAAAGTATTTGAATTGGATCTTGAAGAGTAGAGATGAATACCTGCAGGTGTTAGGGGAGAAGGTCAGGGTAACCCATTAAAAGGGAGTGACTGAAGAAAGGACAGGTGTGTCGGGAGAGAGATGAATAGCTTTGCTGGAACAGAAAAATGTAGGAAAATGTGAACAGTGAAACTTTTTTTCTAGCTCTTTTCTAACTGGACTATTTTTGCTATTGTTCATTTTTCAAGGTTTTTCCTTCTGGTGCTTTTCTCTCATTATTTGTAGTAGCACACTTCTTCTTCTCCTTTGTCAAACACTTCTTCGTTGGCTTATTCTCCAGACTCCTATGTGATGTGTTGGACATTTTTATACTTTTGTGACTTCAGCTACCTCTATGAAAGATTTTCATTTCTCCATCATCAGCTGCAGCCTTCTCTTGACAACCTGTTTATATGTCCAAGCTCACCCTGGGCACAGTTTACCTGGGTGGTGTTGAGGCATATGAAGTTCAGCACTTGTAAAATCTAACCTGTTCTGCTTCTCACCACTTTCTTCTAATTAATGACAGTTAAGCCATCCTCATGAACACAATTATACAAGCTAGAAACCTGACAATAGTTATATATTTTTCCCCACATATAATCAGTTTTCTAAGTGTTACTGATTTAAAAACTGTATTCTAAGTTACTGATTTGGTTTTATTTGACACGAAAGCCTGATTTTCTTTTTCTTTAACTTTTATTCATACATGTTTGCAGTACATTCACTGTAGGAAATTGGTACATGTACTTAACACATCTAAATTCTTTTTTTCCTCCCCGTTCCTTCATCTGATTTTCATTCTTTCTTTATACTTTTAATGTGATAATCATCTTTTTGTCAGAGTTTAGTCTTTGTTTCCATACTCATCCTTGTTTCACTAAAACAGTGTTCTCCCTAATCTGGATTAGAGCACATATTTTATGGGTCATATTATTTTCTCCTGCTTCTTAAATTAATTGACTTTGTGCCATACTCTGTAGCTTACCTTTATATTGCTCCTTTACTTGTGATTTTACAGTATGCTTTTGGGTGAGCCAGCCATTTCTTTCTTTATCTGGTAAACCTTTTTGTGGCATGCTGTGTGCCAGCCAGGAACAGTGCTGCCTATGGGTCTGATTACTGGAATATTTCACAAAGGTGTTGCATTGTCATATTATTATAATGATGATCTATATTTATTGACTAGTTCTTTGTGTTCTTAGGTGCCAGGCAGTATTATTCGTGGAATGTACATTTAAATTGGAAGAAACAGAAAATAAAATAGAAATGTAAAAATATATAGAATAATAGAAAATGATAAATACTATGGAGGAAAATAAGGCTGGAAAGGCTTAGAGGGAACAGCAGAGATAGAGAGGGGAAAAAATTGAAAAGGAATGCTCCAAAGAGGTCTGAGAAGGTAGTGTTTGAGCAATCATCTGAGGCAGGTGGAGCAACTAGCCATCAATTATCTGAGGAATGGCTGTTCCAGGGCAGAGGAAATAGGCAGCATTGATGGTCTAGAGATGGAGCAATGCCTGACTTGAGAGAGGGGAAATGACGTCACCCAAGAGGCAAGGGGTAAATAGGCAAGGGTACTTCTTATAGGGTCTTATAGACCAATATAAGTGTTTTTAGTTTTATGTATACAATCTATTTAATACTTATGAGCACTCTATGAAGACATATTATATATAGTATTTATATATTAAAGGTTAGGAAATTGATTGAGCCTTATTAAGATGCTTAAATTACTTGCAAAATTGACACAACTAATCATTGGGAGTTAAGACCTGAATCAACCAGTCTAATTTCAGGTGAAAGATTAAAGGAATTTAGATAGAGTATTAGTCTTGCCTTTGATACCCTTCCAAAAAACAAAACCCAACAACAAGCAGAAACATTACCTAGAGCACTAGTGAAAAAGAATATTAAAATGGAAGTTTCTGGTGAAAGCTAGGAGTAATAGATGTCATACTCCAAACTGAGTTCGAAGGTGACAGTGATTTAGAAGTTATACAGTTAGCGGGGCATGGTAGTGTATGCCTGTAATCCCAGCACTTGAGAAGCTGAGGTAGGAAGATCACTATGAATTTGAGGCCAGCCTGGGTTCCATAAATGAGTTCAAGGCCAACCTTCACTAGATAGTGAGACCCTGTTTTAAAAACAAACAAAGTTATGAAGTTAATTGGACTTAATCAGATGGTATTTGTACCCCTAAAAGACCTGGAGAATGCAAAAGTCCAGGGGGTTGGAGATTGAGAGAGAAATTTTGGCGGGAGATAACAGAGTGTGTGAATATCCTCCCCAGATTGCATGAGGAAAGTAGTTCCTAACCTTTGCCTGAAGTTGGTTGAAGCTGGCCTTAGACCCTCAGACAACTTAATATATGGCCTCATTGCTTGGGGGACACAGGGGTTTGGTATCTAATGTGCACTTGAAATTTTTGACTATGATATTATGTTGCATCTTCTGGTTACTCAGAATCTGCTTTCATCTATAGTTTTACAGCCCCAAATTGGAGGTTATTTGTGGGATTCTGCTTGTTTGCTTTCCAGATTAATTATTTCTTAACTAGTGAGTCTTGATTTGGGCCAATCCTTCTTTCAGTTGAGTCCTGTTGTCACTTAATTGTTATAAAAATTAAATCCTTTTGTAAAAGTTCTTCAGTTCTGTACTGTGTCAATATCATTTTGTAGTTTCTGGTACTGGTTATCCTATGGTTAAATAATTTTATTAAACATTTTAATTGAATTCTTAGGGAGTAAAGAATTATCCTCATTCAGCCATCTTCTCTGGAGATCAGTTAGCTTCATTTAGAAAGAAAACTTAAGGAAATGGAAAATAAATTGAAGGGGGCAGCACAGGTAGAGATTAGTAAGTCAGTTACCAAAATACTGCAATTTTGGGGCAGAGAGTCAAGAGACTTAATGGACACAGAATGCCAGCTTAGTGACCAAATGAGTGTGAAGGAAGACAGATGGGGATGTTAAATGTGACTTGGAATGTTTCTGTATCGTTGCTGGTAATAATAATATGATAGGGGCAAGAATGATAGAAGCAGGAGTGCTTTGGATTTGGAAATAATAAAACAATCATGAATATGTTGATTTGAAAGAGTATGGCAAAGGTTAGTAAATATTTTGTGAAATGAACTTCTACTGATTTGGGATTTAGTTCTGGTATGAGTGCCTTCTAACCATACTGAAATGATGTATAGTTCATGTCTTTGTTCATGAGGAAGGAATAATTGTATCTAGTTTATAGGATTACTGTGATGATTAAGTGAAAGGAAATGGCATGTAGCATCTTTCAATAAGTCAACTATGATTATTGTTAGTACTAGAATGTCTGTGAAACTATAGCTTAAAGTTGGGGGCTGTAGATTGAAATTTTTATGCTATCGATCAATAGTTGGTAATTGGACACAGTGAGGTTTATGAGAGTGGGAAAAAATTGTCTAGGGTGGTAGTGGTGGTAAAACTAAAAGAGAGGAAGAAATAAGATCTCATAAATGTAGAACTTGAAAAAAAAACTGAAAAGAGTTATACAGGTAGGGGAAGAAAGGAAAGGGTGATATTAGAGCAGCCAAAGAGAGAATTTCAAGAAATAATATGTTAAGCACATATTATTTCAGACATAATGCTAAGCATTGGGTATGCAAAGGGAATTAAAATATTGTTCCCAAGATGCTTAAGTCTAGTAGATATAGGTATGTAAAACAAATGTTACAAACATACAGATAGAATGGGGGACATAAAAGCAAATTAAAGTAGATAGGAAAGAGAGAGCACAAAAATATACTTCCCAGAGAAATGATCTTTATTTGAGAATTGTAAGATGTTAGACTTTTCTCCGAAAACAACGATGTGGGAGGGTTGTGGATAGAATTTCACATGGTGAGAACAGTACAACCCAAAACTCCCAGGCATTTAACAGTACAACTTGTTTTGGAAAATGTAGGAAGTTTCGTGTAATTGAAATGTAGGATGTGGCGTAGGGAGCCGATCACCAGAGAATGTAGTAGAGGTGGCCATAAAAACATCCTGTATTCCCAGTTACTGGATTTTATCCTTATTCTGTAGGTAAGGAATATCCATTAAAGAGCTTTAAGTGTAGGGAAATGATGCTAGAGGAAAAGGAGAGACATACATAAGTTTGCCTTTTTTTTTTTTTGTAGTCCTGGGGATGGAATTTAGAGCCTTGCCATGATAGGCAATCACTTTACCTCTGAGTTATATACCTCCAGCTCTAAGTTTGCATTTTAATTTTTAATATGTTTGGGAGTGTGGATAGTGTACTAAATGTGTGCTAGACTGTTGTCCAAAAAGTAAGTTGGAAAACTTTTTGAATAGTCCAACTGAGGATTATGAGGCTGAATAAGCATGGTAGTAGGAATTAAAATATTGGAGGTATAAGGAGATCATGAAGGAGAGACATAACTTTCAGGTTCAGTGACTAATCAATAGTGGTACCAATAACCATAATAGAGAACACAGAAGGAATTTTAAAAGAGAATATAAAAGAAAATCCATTGTCACTTTCCAAATCATTAAATATTAGTATATGTTTGTGATACACAATAATTACATTCATCTTGGGGAATTGATGCATATACAGTGTCTGTTAAGAGAAAAATTTGGGTTAAGTTCACAGGAAAGAAAGCCACATTGTAGTGTAATTTAGAATGAATTGAAGATGAAAAAGGGAAGACAACTGAAATAGATTAGTGTAACATGTTCATGGGGCTGCAATTTGCGTGTCTCACTGTCGGGCAGCTTGATCCACCAGGTACAGGTCTAACTGTCTGATGTAAGACTGTACCACTTCTACCACCAGTGTTACACACTGCCCAATAGGACAGCCATATATGTACCACTGGTAGTTCAAGCCAGTGGGAACACATTAATAGTGAAAGCAAGGAGAGATGTGAGTTTCATAGTTTGTAGAGGAATTAGGTTTATGGGAAAGTTGGTTTAAGATGTGGAAGAAATGAGTAGGTAGGTTTCCAAATATAGAGAAAAAGAGATGTTAGTTAAATGGATAGACCATGGTATAGGAAGGAAGAAAGAAAATCAAGAATATAGGGTAAGATTAGTCATCTGAGATATAAGAGTAAGGGGTAATGAGAAGTAAAGATAGTCATAAAACTGAGGGGAAAAAAGTTGAGGAATTTAATGCCCCATGAAATACTCTTGTGTGAATTGAAGGAAGTTCCTCTGAGAGTATGGATAATACTGAAATTGAGGCTGCTATTAGAGATTATAATTTGGAATTTTGTGGGGATTTAAAGAGGAAATCAACATGACTGATTACTGTATAGCAAAGCAATATGGAAGGTCCCTCAGCATTTTGAATCACAACCTTACAATTGAGTGAAGGCTGTGTAGTTTTCCAGCTCTGACAGCCCAGGGAGAGTAAGTAGGTGGTTGTTTAGATACAGTTATGAAGTTTGGCAGATTAGATGGAAGAAAAAGAAAAACTATATAGAAATGAAAACTTGTTAATTATTATTTTAGCATCCCAACTACAGTAGTAGATTTAAAAAATTCAGCTTGGTCTTTATAATCAACGCTTTCACTATAGTCTGATAGTAAGCTACTTTCTTACATATGGAAAATAATTTGGGTTTTCTTTTAAAAGTACTGATTTAGGGGCACTTATTAAATACTCTATATAACTAATACAGCACAGTGAATAAGATGACGGATACTATACTTATGATACCCTAATCTTACTCTGTAACTTGCTAGCTCCAAGACTTTGAATAATGCAGTTATCTTCTTTGTTTTTCAGTTTCATTATCTTGTGTTTGAAAAGGAAAAGTAAAACTCTTTTCTTACACAGTCCTTGTGGTTAAAGGAGTAGTATATATAAAGTTTTTAGCTCAGTGCTTAGCATAGTTTCTTTACAAATGTTAACTATATGTTAGTTTGCTCTTCCCACAGTAAAGATGTATGACAAACTTCCATCAAATTCATTTCATGTCATGGCAAAGTTTTAACTTTCTCTCTCATAGAGGCTCTGTTTAGGCTTTAGGTCAGTTTCAGGCTTTGAAGCAAGTTCAAGTGTGTTCCTCTTGCTTCATGCTAAGATCCAGTGTTAAGTGGCACTGGGTATCTGGATTTTACCTGCATAGTGATGATAGCAGTTTAAGTATAAGCTAAGCTGTGCAAACACATTTAAAAACTCTGCCAGCATTCTGCATATTCCCTTCCAGAGGCCAAAGTAAGCCAGATGGCCAAGCATAAAGGTAGTGGGAATAGGAAGTAGGGGAAGTAAGTGAGTATTTGCTGAATTAAATGCCAGTTTATCACAGCTTTATTAGACATAACATCTGAACACTTCTTTTTAATTAAGGTACAATAACACCCTGCTGAAAAAGTGTGATTATTTTTAAATCTAATTTTTACAAATCTGGCTTAAGAGAAATGTTGGTTTCATAATTGAATAAAAATGATTGACAAAAATGATTTTCAACTGATATCTAACATAATTTAAGAATCCTGGATATTCAGTATGTTGATTTAGTGTATGAAGACTGAGTGTCTTAATCTCTCTGATCTTTTCCTTCTATTGCTATTTAATGATTTTCTTCTATTGTTCTTTTTAAAAACTTCACTGAGCTATAATTTGCATACAATAAAATTCACTCCCTTTAAGTATACAATTATATGGGCTTGACAAATGTATGGTAATGTAACTAAAACTACAATAAAGTTATAGACTATATTGATCATTTCCTGCAATTCCCTCAAGGTTCTTTGTAGTCAATTCCGGCCCAACAACCCCACTCTTAGGTGGCCATAGATTTGTTTCCTATCACTAATTTTTTTTCTAGAATTTCATATAAATAGAATTGTACACTCTTTTGCACCTAGCTTCTTTCATTGATGTGTCTTTTTTGTTGCCAAGTAGTATTCCACTGTATAGATATTCTGCAGTGTGTTTATCCATTCACCTGTTGATGAGCATTTGAGTTTTTATAGATTTTGGCTACAATTAATAAAGTTATGAACATTTGCATGCAAGTCTTTGTGTTTTTATTTCTCTTGGGTACATATTTAGGAGTGGGGTTAATGGATTGTGTATCACATCTATATTTCACTTTTAGAGAAATTGCCAAACTAATTTCCAAAGTGGAAACACCAAATTGTTTTCCAACTAGTAATGTATAAATATTATAACTCTCCACAATCTTGTCATGTTTAATGTCATCAATCTTTTAAACTTCAGCCATTCTAATGGATACATAGTGGTATTTAATTAGGATTTTAATTTGCATTTCTCTGAAGACTAACTATTGAACATCATTTTATTTACTTATTTGTATAACCTATTTGGTGAAGATCTGTTCAAACTTTAGTGTATTTTCAAATTGGATTGTTTATATTCTTCTTATTCAATGAAAGAATACTTTCTATATCTTGAGCATGAGTTCCTTATCAGATTTATTGTTTGTAAAACTAGTTGCATAATCTTTGGCTTGTCTTTTTATTTTTCTCATGGTATCTTTGAAAGGACAAACTTTAAAAATGTTTGATGAAGTCCACTTTAATTTCAATGCATATATATATATGACTCATACTTTTTTGTGTCCCAGTTTAAAAAAAATCTTTGCTTACCCCAAAGTCATAATCACAAAGAGTTCCTCCTGGGTTTTATTCTAGAACTTTTATAGTTTTAGATTTTAAGCTGTAATCCATTGCAGTTTATATATGAGGTAAGGAAGGGTCGAGTTTTAGTTCTTTCTGTATTCATTGTCCAGAACCAGTATTTTGAGAAAGACTCATTGAATGGTCTTGCCACTTTTGTTAATTAGTTGAATGGGAAGAATTCTAGTAAGAGCACATGTGGAGACAGGCATGATTCCCAGAGAAACTGGTGAATATCATTTTTAAAACCACCATTTAATGCCTTTCAAAATGGGCCTAAGGATATTTAATAAGTAAATGAGGAAACATTCAGTAAGGAAAAACCTCTATTTTGGTAAGAACAGTGAGACTCTGGTATCTGCACTAAGACCTCCCTCCTTTCTCCTGGTTCAGCAAGATGGAAACTGGTGCAGCCAAGAACAAAAGACACTCCCCCAATCACTATCCTTCTCAACTCCCAGTAACAGGGCTATCTTCTGCCAGAGGCAGGACATTAACTTCTTTTCCAACCTGAACTACTTGCTGATGAAGATAAGTTCTGAGTGCTAAGAGGTTGCCGTCCCATTTTCTCTCAACCCCCTTCTCACAGGTTGTAGGCTCTACCTCAGTTGTGGCACCGTTGAGAATACTGGGCCCCACATCATTTCTGCCCTGACCTTTAAGGTAATGGTTACACTCTGGGTGATGTAAGTTAAAAAAAAATGGAGGTTATAGCCCATAGTCTACCCTCCTTGGCCCCCACTGAGTGAGCATTCAGCTCCTAAACCAAGGGTGTCACTCAGAGAGAATATGTCATTGTCTTTACTCCTAGTTCCAGAGTCCTACTCAGATTTTGCCTGGGGAGAGAAGCAGAGAACTGGGAAAGAAATGGCTTCAAAGAGATTACCTGACATCATAACAAATATCAGTTGCTCTTTTCTAGAACATTTCCTTCAGAGGAACCTGAATTTAATAAATTAGTCTGTAGAAAAATTTAGATACCAGGGTATTATTGAAAATAATACATCAGTCAGCTGGAAATTAGTATAGTTTAACAGCTGGACATGGTCAAAGAAAGTGACAAAGTCCAGCCAAAACTACTGTACCTTTATACCAGAGTGAGTGGGCATACTCATGCAAAGCTGCAACCCCTTGAGAAACAATATTAGAAGCTTAACACTGCAAGAGGGAATAGACTTCACTAAGATAATCCAGCCGGACTTTATAAACAAATAAGCAAATAGCGGCAACAAACTCCAGAGCAGGGTCGATTTACCCAGTGTTGCTATGCCATATCCCCTAAAATGGCCAGTTACTAACAAAAATTTCAAATCTTGAGAAGAAACAGAAAAACTTGACCCATAAAATGAAATGCAGTAGGAAAAATTAACTGTGAGAATTAACATATCAGATTAACAAAGTAACCACCGTAGATATATTCTAAGACTAAAAGAAATTATAATTAAAGAAGTAAAAGGAGCTATGATGACAGTTTTGCATCAAATAGAGAACATCAATAATTAGAAATCATAAAAATAGCAGAAGTTCTAAATTTGAAAAGTACAATAACTAAGATGACAAATTCACTTTAAAGATCTCTACTGTATATTTGAACTATCAGAAAAAGATAGCAAAGTTAGAGATTGACAGAGGTTACGAATCTGTAGAACAGGGAGGGAAAAAAATGCAGAAAAGTGCACTGGCCCTTAGAGAAATGTGGAACACAATTGAGTATAAGTATTAGGAAGTAGCAGAAAAAAAATTGAAGACATGATGACTGAAAATTTCTCCAACTGCTTGAAAAATAGTAATCTGTACAACCCAGATAGCTGAACAGAAGCAAAACGTGATAAACAGAAATAGATCTGCAAACACATGTATTATTTATTGAATTCCTATGTGTCTTTTCCCCCAGTAGTTAGGAATGAATGTATAGCCTTTACATCTCCATTTCCTTTTTTTTTTTAAATTTTGAGAGAGTCTTCCTAAATTGCTAAATTGCCTGGGCTGGGCTCAAACTCATGACTCGATGCATGTACTTGAACAGAATGTATATTCTGTAACTGTTGTATAGAGCATCATACAAATGGTACTCATTCAATTAGTGTTCCAATGAGATGGAGAGTAGAAATAATGTTTGAAAAAGTAATGGACAAACTTTGCCAAATTTGATGAGAAAAACCTACAGAGTTGTGAAACTTAGTAAACCTCACGCAAAACAAACCTTTAAAAAATCCTAATGCACATTATGTTCAGTGAACTGAAAATTAGCAACAGAGTGAAAAACTTATATGCAAAAAGACCAAAAAAAAAAAAAGCCTCATTGCATACAGTAAAACCAAAATCAGTTGACAGCAGACTTCTTACCCTCATTGAAACAAGCCAGAACACAAGGGACTGTCTACCTTGAAAGTGCTAAAAAAACCAAAAAAGATGTCGATCTAGAATGTTATACCTGGAAAAATACCCATTAAATATAAAGATGAATAAAACACTTTTTCATACTAAAAATGGGTAAGGAATTTACTTATATTTTTTCTTAAAGATGTTCAAATCCTTGTCCCCAGAAGTTGTGAATAGTTATAGAACACAGAGAATTCACAGGTGTGATTAAGTTTTTTGAGAAGAGGATTATATCTGTGTGCCCATTGTAACCACAGGATCCTTAGGAGGAGGTATGAGGGTTAGGGACATAAAGGCAGTGTGATGAGGGTTAGGGACATAAAAGAGAGGGTGTGAAAGTTATATAATGAGGGAGGCAGATCTCTGAGTGATGTAGCCATGAGCCATGGAATGTGGGAAGTCTTTAAGCTGCAAAAGGCAAAGCATATATTCTGTCCAAAAACACTCAGAAGGAACAAGTTGTTTTTTTCTTTTTGTTGTACTAGGGCCTCATGTATGCAAGGCAAGTTCTCTACTACTGAGCTACATCTTTTAATTTTGAGGAAAGGTCTCACTTAGTTATGCAGGCTGGCCTTGAACTTGTGATCCTCCTGCCTTAACCTCCCAAGTAGGTCCCACTGCAGCTGGTTAGGAATGAAGATTTTAAACCCTTACTTGTAGCCTTATAAAATTAAATGTCAGTACATACCAAATCAGTTTTGAATTTTTAAACTCTAGAATAACAAGATAAATTTTGCATTGCTTGAAGTAACTTAGTTTGTGGTAATTCATTACAGCAGAAATAGGAAAGTAATATAGATTTGGCTATGTGAGGTGAGGTACTGCTCTAACAAACACCTGCAAATGTGAAAGTGGCTGTGGCATGGGTAGCAAGTACAGGCTGGAGTAATTTTGAGAAGCATGATAGAAAATCCTAGATATCTGTTATTAGAAACATGGCTATTAAAAACTCTGCTAGTGAGGGTTCAGATGAAAATGAGGAATGTGGTAAAAAAAATCTATATTGCCTTAGAAATATTGTAAACAAACTTGATAGAAATATAGATTTTTACAGAAACTGCTTATGGGGGAAATGAGTTCTTTGTTATTTATGGGGAGAAGCAGAATTTTATTCTTTACTTCTGGAAAACAGAACTTGTAAACCATGAACTTGGTTAGTTAACTGAAATTTCCAAGCAAAATGTTGATAGTGTCTTGGTTTCTTGCTTTTTATAGTAAACTGTGAGAAGAAAGAAATAGATTGGAGAAAGCACTGTTATTTAAAAAGGAAACAGGACTTGATGTTTTGAGAAATTTTTGGTCAATCCAGAATTCAAAAGATGCTAAAATTAGAAAATTTAATTACAGAAAAGTGCTTTGGAGAGAAGGCCAGAGATGAAGCTGAGTAGCCTTTTGTATCAGTTTGGGAGACCCATAGCTAAGGGTAGTATTTCAGTCACAAATAGAACTGTTTGAAGAGTTTAAGCAAGAATTCCCTCACATATCTCAACAGAAACCAAGAATAAAGAGGAATATCAAGCATATGTATGTGGAAGAGTTTCTTGTTTAATGGAGTGGATGCCTGTGATATACATGGAATCTACAAAGTTCTTGGGAATATTGTCTCAGTGGAAATACTGCCATCTTGGACTGAATAAGACAGAGAAAGAACAAAACAAGGAAAGGCTATTGCATCACCAAAACTGCAGGCAGAAAACAAGCAGATGAAACTACTCAGTTGCAAACATATACTACCCTTCATGAGAAAGTGTAACTCTCAGGTCAGAGATGATAGCCCATAGGGCAGAGCTGTGGACCCAAAGGATAGACCCTCCAGCTACAGAAGATTATTCCTAGGTCACAAATCCTAATGGAATTTGTCCAGTTGAATTCCACCTTTCTTAGGATTAGTCATTCTTTCTTCCCTTCTGTTTTTCCTTTTAAGATGAGAGTATCTACATTGGTTATCCCATACCTGTGCTACCACTGTCATTTTTGAGCAGATAACTTGTTTTCTGGTTTCATAGATCCACAGATGGGGAGGTATTTTGCTCCAGGATAGATTATATCCAGAGATACAACCCTAGATGATTTAGGTGATAAGAGTTAGGATTTGGATTTATGTGATAATTGGCTGAGAATATTGTATCGTGTTGTAAGATATTAATTAATTGTTTTATATTTTAAGTTCGTGCTTAAGAGCATTTTCCTTAAAAATTCTGATCAAGACCCTTTGATCATATTGGGTCTACCCAATTATCCAGGATAATTTCTCTATCTCAGGCTCATTAAGTTAATTACAGCTGCATAGGTCCTTCTGCTATGCAAGGTAAAATATGCACAGGTTATGATAATTTAGGATATCTTTGGAAGGCCTATTACAAGCCCCTAAACAACCCAGCTGTTCATAAACAGATGAATGGGTGAAACATTTGCCAATGAAAAGGAATAAGTTATTGGTATACCTAAGAGCATGGGTGAAACTCAAAACAGTTTTGAAAGAAAGAAATTAGCAAAATAGTTACATACTCTGTAATTACATTTATCTAAAATTCTAAAATTTTAAACTCTAGTGACAGCAAATCAACGGATATGTGTCTCTTTGGGGTAGGAGTGGAGCTGGAAGGGAAAGGAAAGAGAGATTACAGAGGGGTGTGATTTGAGAGGGGTGACTAGTATACCTACTATGTTGATTGTAGTGATATTTGGCACGAATGTGTATGTATGTCTGAACCTATCCTATTGAGCACTTTCTACCTGTACAGTTATTACGTGTCAGTTATGTCTCGACAAAACTGTGAACCAAAACTGTGAAAGAAAATATAGTGTATACATTTATTGACTGGATTTAGCCTAGAAAGTTCAGCATTCTATCTTGATATATAGCACACATAAATATACACATTATGCCTAAATTTCATATACCCCACATGTATCATTTTGTGAGATATCATTTAATCATTTTATATTTTAAGTTAGCTCTTTACCTAGGAGCATGTTTTAAAAAAATCTTTAGTAAACATTGACACAATTGACTTTTTCCATTTTGTCTCTATCCCCAAAGTCTGTATTTTTTAGAGAGGAAGTCAATACTTTTCAAGTAGAGATAAAAATAAAAACACTAGCACACAGTGCATTTCAGTTTTAAGCTGATTTTATTATGTTCTTTTCTTAGTTCACCTATCTTTGGCTTCATTATAGATACAAGTCTAAACGAATCTGGAAAAGTAGGATGAGGATGTTGGATATAGATTGTACAGGATATGTGCTTTTGAGAGCTGAGGGAAGTAAGGGTTTTGTTTACTGAATTTACAGACTTTTGCTTACTGGACTTTTTTTAAACTATATTTTACTGGATTTTTTTGTTTACTGGATTTTTTTTTATTTACTGGATTTTTGTTTACTACATTTATTTACCTGGATTTTTCAGTCTAGGTGGCAAGAGGAGTTGGGAGGTTATAAAAAAAGTTAACTAAAGCAGACTAAATTATAATTGAAAGAGTTGTGGAAAAGATGGTGTTTAATCAGTTAAGCTCAAATATTTGAGCTTCTGTTGATTATGACGCACATTTGATGAATATAGATATGAGTAACATTTATCTCAGGTTTTTTTAATCTCTTTGAGTCTAAAGGTACATATGTAAATTAAGAAATAGGAACTTGGGAATCATTTCATACTAGCTTTATGTTTGTAGCTCATATTTGATATTAATCATAAAAGAATCAGAGAGGATATTCTTCTTTATGATTAATGTAGGACATGGAAGAACCTCTCCTCAAGAGGGAAGTGACTTTTGATATTGGAGCATTACCAAGAAAGAAAAATTAGTTCTTAGTTCTTTTTTTATGACACATCTTACCTAACCAATTCCCAAATGAAACACATGTATACATAATACATACACTTGAAATTTCAGTCAGGGGTTGGCCTTTATTTGTCATCTTTGTCTGGTTTTTGTTTCTGTCTTGTAAAATTTAGTTGAACAGAATCAGGATCCAGAGTCATTTCTTGCTGCCAGAGCTGGAATATTAGATATCAACTGAATCTGAGCTACAAAGTAGATAACTTAAGAAAATGCATGAGCCATATTGAAAGATACATTTAATATCCATTTAATTAAAGATATCAGTTACTTATGAAATGAAGTGAGAGATTGGGTTTGGTTGCAGAGCCCATTTTACAATGAATTTTCTTTGCCTAGGTAAAGGGGGAGTTCTTAATAGTAAACTGGGAACCTAGGAATGGGAAACACTGCTACTTGGGGTGTCCCTTGTGATGTCATCAGTATATGAGGTCTTGCACATGGTCAAGAAGGCACTGCGAGCTATCCTCAGCCGATGGAGTGTGTAATAAATATTAATTTCCCCTTATCTCACCCTTTTGTCAGTTCTCTTCTGAAGGAACTATTCTTTTTTCCTTGACTTTTGACTTCTGTGTCTGTTATGGTATGTTGATCAGTCCATTATGAATTTTTAGATTCAAGACATGTAAGTCTGAATTTTAGCTGGCTGGAAAATGTGGAAAAGTTACCTAATTGTCTCTGGGTATTACTTTCTCCTTCTTTTAATACCTCATCACCTGTTGTTGTGAGCCTTAATTGAATTAACATGAACATTTGCAAAGCCTATAGCTCTGTAACTGAGGCATAGTAGCTATTTAATAAAAGTTATCTCTTCCTCCTCACCACATCCCACACATCTTCATAGTTATACTCTCAGGTGGCAGAACAACTGCTTCAAAATCTGCTAAAAGTATTTTGGATTAGAATTGGCTGATATTTACTGGTGTACATTCCAGCACCTATGATTGTTATGGCTTGAATCCTCCCATGAGTACAGCTTTTAGTATCACTGGAATCCTCTCATTACCCACGTTTAGGAAGGTTTTACCCAACATTCTGACTCTAAGCACATGTGTGTATTGGTGTGCATGAATATGCCTGCATACACAAACACACATGAAGCAGTGCTCCAAGATAATACCGAGATCTTCAAGATGATATTGACCTATTACATTTGCTCTTTAGTTTCCTCACATTGTGTTTACTGAGAATGACTACATTTCCCAGAACAATTAGTGAAGAGTTCAGGAACCAAAAAATAATATTGATTTACAATTACTAATCAATTTAAATTTATTACAGTTGGATGACTGTATGAGTAATGAGTCTCTTATTATAGGCAGTTTCCTATTAAAAGATTTATGAGACAGGATCTGTTCGAAGGCTAAATAATGGCTGCTGAAGATATCAGGTCCTAATTCCTGGAAACGGTGCATGTTAACTTCTATGACAAAGGAGACTTTCAAGAGGTGATTTAAATGAGGAATTTTGAGATTCAGAGACAGTTTTGGATTATGGGTAGGCCCCAAATGTAATCACAACCGTCCTTATAAGAAGGAGGCAAAAGGAGAATAGTCAACAAAAGAAGAAAGCAATGTGATGTTAGAAGATGCTACACTGCTAGCTGGAAGATAGAAAGAGACGCAAGTCACGGTTGACAGTGAATACTGGTAACCTCTGGGGCTGACGAGCTGAGGAGGCAAGGCACAGATTCTCCCCAAAAGCCCCCATCAGACCCTATGTCAGCTCAGTGAAACTGATTTTGGATTTCTGTCCTCCAGAACTGAAACAGAGGTTGCTTTGTTTTTAGATAGCAAGGCTACTGTCGTTGAATTTCAGATTTTATGAGTCCCACTGAGTTGAATCTGGCTTGCAAATATTATTTTATGATGGAGACACTTTATCTAATTTTGACAGCTGCAAGAAACTTGATGCTGACAGGTTCAGACCCCCTCCTTAACCTCTGCATTGCTTACAAAAGTGACAGTTTGTCTTATGATTGCCCAGTCATTGTACTTCAGACAAATGATTCACAGATGTGTATGGGTTCTCTTGGGAAGGTTTTCCCACACATGCATTTCTCAATCAGAAGGACATCTAAACGAAAAATAAGTAATTTTCCTCTGTAACAATATAGTTATGATAACTGTAAAAGCAGCAAAACCTCTGAGAGCTGGTAGGTAGACTCAAATGGCTAGTGCTGCCTACCTAGTTGTCATACTACTTTTGCTGCTCCTGTAATTCTAGTTCCCTGCTGTCTTTTCTTCCTGTACAGTAATGTATGCTCTGTAAGCTTCACCATTTTGCCACCCACACATCACCTTTTATTCTAGATTAAAAGCAAAGGAAATTTCCTTTCCATGTACCCAGAAACCAGAGTTGTTAAATATTTAATGTGTTAGAATTAGAAGGTACACTTTTTGGAGGGTTAAAAACTTGATGTATTTCTTCTACTCTTACATATTGTTAAACAGAAGACTTGCATTATATGTTACCTCTCATGACTTTTCCTATACTGAAGTGAATATTACTTTATCTCTTTGGTGGCATTTGATTGACATTGCTAAAAATAGTAACTTGTTTAAAATCTTTGGTATTTAAGAGGTAATTTTATGACTGCGTGATGTAGCCTAGAAGTCATAAAGCCAGGTGAGAGGGTGTAGTGTGAATTCTTGGGCATAGTGGTTTCAGTTTATGAAATCAAAGGATGCAAACAAACCAGGGGTTGGGCATTCCCACAGTCAGGTTTCTGTGACAAATAGAAGTCAATAATCTTTGTTTCATACCGCTGGAGAATTGGAGGTCCTGAAGTCACGATTGTTTCTGGGGAGGCCCTTTATTAACCCATTGCTATGTGACAGCAGTACCACAAATTTAGTGATGTAAGCCAACAACTTATTTTCTCACTGTTTTGGGTGTCAGGAATCCAAGCTTAACCTGGGTGCTCTGTCTCAGGTTCTCTCAGAAGGCTTAGTTAAGGTGTCAGCCCCGCCCAGATGGGAAGGATCCACTTTCAAGCTCGCAGCGTTGCTGGAAAGACCCAAATCCTTGTGGGCTGTTATCCGAGAGCCTCACTTCCTTAATGCCTGCCCTCTGTTCCTCAGCCGAGGGCCTTAGTTTGGAGATTTTCCTCAGTTGACTGCTCCATGCATCTCTTCGTGTGGCAGCTTCCTTCATCAAAGCTGGAAAGGGGGAGGATCAACAGAGAGAACCTGTTGTTAACAGAGAAGTTGCAATCTTAGGAACCACAACCAGGGAGGTAAAATGCCATCATCTTTGCCAGATTCTATTGGTGACAAGCAAGTCTCAGGTCCTGCTTACATCTAGGGTAGAGGGATTATACAAGGGGATGGACACCAAAGGCAAGGATAGGTTGTGTCACTTTAGGGTCTGTCTACGAAGAAAGTTAAAGGGAATACTAAGTATTCTCTTTTAAAAAACATACCCCAAAGTAGTTGTGTAAGTATTGATACTTTAAATTTAGACAAATTATATAACATCATATAAAAGAAATAATAATATTAGGTGACAGGGACTCAGCAATTGTTTGTAAGACAATATTTATGCTATATTTGCAGATCTCTTTAAGCATAAATACTTTTAACCAGCATTATTTCGTTTCCTCCTCAAAACAGCTCTGAGAGAAAGGTAAGGCACAATTCTTACATTAGAGAAATAGAACATGATGGTAACAAAACTAGTAATCACTAAAGCCAGGATTCAAATGTGGTGACTTCCTACCATAATTTTTCTTGGGTTCATTGGACAGAGGATGTATAAGATATTAAACTGATAAGAACAGATACTACACTTGATCTTAGCCAAAAGGCTGAGAAGCAGTTGGGCTCACTGAAGATGTGATAAGTTTGCCATGAATTCAGGAGACCCAAACTAGGTGAGATTTCTCAAGTCTTTTCTATTGCAACACCATTTTTCCATAGAATACCCCCTTATGTCTTAGTTTTAGTCAAAATAAGTTTTAAATGACTTTATTAAAAGTATCAAATTTTTTTTATTTTAAAGATAGTAAAACCCAAAAAAACAAAACAAAACAGAATAAATCCAATCAAAACACAGCAGTGAAATTGGTACAGAATATCAAAGCAGGGTAGTGGAAAAACAACAATGGCTACTATAGTATATCTTGTTATCTTCACAGTAGTTTTCCATTCCATCAGTTATAGCAAAAATCAGACCAAAACAAAACAGAGTAAAACCAATCAAAACAGAATATTGAGTAAAGCAAAAAAAATTAATAAGAGTAAAACAAAACAGTGAGAACATTATTAGACTTTAAAAACAAGACAGAAAAAAACCCCCATGTTTACCATATGGCATACTGTTATCCTTCCTATACATACTCAGACTGTCAACCCCATGCCTGTAAATTCAACCTAACAATACAATCCTTCAGCTGCTGTTTGTATCTGAATTGCTGTCAGCTCAGGTTGACCTCCAAACCAGCTGGTGGCTTATGGGGTGAGGGTTTGGTGATTTTCAGCCTGCATGCTGGTCGGCTTACAGGAGGCACTGACTTTTTCTCTTCCTGGGTCCCACACGGTCTGGGCAGCTTAGCAGAAAGGCTGGCTAGTTGGATCCTTGATCAGCTCCTCCCAGTCCCAGCCTGGCTGATTCTCGGGAGTTGCTGACTTTTCCTTGTCTTTCTGGGTCCCGCATGATCTGTGTGGCTTATCAGAAAGGCCGGCTAGTTGGATCCTTGATCCAAAGTATCGAATATTTTTAATTAGTATTTAAAAGCAGTCCCCTGCCCATCTTCTCTCATCACTTTTGTCTTTTTTATCTGATTACCTTGGTATTTACTGTTATGTCTGTAAGCAGTTTGTTTTGTCCCTTAATTTTTCAGTTTTAAGTATTATCTGTTGACTTTCTACTATCAAAGATAATATTTGTTACTCCTTCCCATAGCAGTATACTGCATAAGCACACACATGGTATGTGTACTTATATCCAATTAGTATCCTTCCAATTACTTATTATTTTGTTGACATATTTTGTTACTAATTATATATTAAATTCTTAATTCCTTTCGTGTTTTATTGCCTTACCATTTTTTCCAAGAGTTTAAAGTTGTCTTTTTTTCACTGTGATTAATTTTCTATCTATGTATAGAAGTACAGTTCCAAACTCAATATGTTCAGATCCATCAGATTTTCTATACATTTTCTATCTCTGAAGAATCTCACCTGAGCCTTCCTATTTTTTCAAATCTGGACTGATCACCTTCTGCATGGAAATTGACCTGGGAACTCTCTTCACCAGCTTCTGGAGATTTGTATTGCTCTTCTTCTGTATTAGATATTTGCTTTTCTTTATCTCATGTCTTCTCTTGTTTTGTGGTACACATCTCCAAGTAATTTCCTGCAAATAAAAATGTCTTTGTTCTGTGTTTCCTTTTGATTGATGGTTAGACTGCATATGAAGCTCTAGAATTGGAAATAAATTCCTTCTAGAAATTTAAAGCAGTTACCATGTTTTCTTCTAGATATCACTGTCATTATAAGCTTTACTTTAGGTTGATTTGGTTGAGCTGTTCAGTTGGGGAAACTTTGATATTTGATCTTTAGATCTTTCCTCCTGACCTAGACTTACGTTGTAGTCAGGGGTTACAGGGAGAACAATTACAATTAGGACACAGAATTTATAATATTATTTATGATGGTCACTCAGAGTTAAACATAAAGTGCAGGAAATCTGCCCACAACACTAAAGACCTAGAAAATTTCAACTGAGAGCCTACATCCCCACAGCAATGTCCTGCATGAGTCTAGCTGAAGACCTAGAGACCATGACAGTGCCTCCCACGAGTCCAACTGGAGGCCTCGAACCCACAGCAAGAACTCATGCAATTCTGTTTGATGGATCTGCACTGGGAAGGCCCAAAGGCCAGTGGTGGAAGCTAGAAAGTTTATGCCGGCAGGATGAAGGATCTGTGTTAGAAGGTTGGGGGTTCTATAATGGAGCCAAAAAGCAATGCTCAAAATAAGGACCAGAGCTCCCTGAAAAGTACCACAGCCATCCTCAGCGACAATGAGGTCCCGTGCTCCTCTGATGATGATGAGAACAGTCGAGTACATGCCAGGAAGCCAGTGTGACAACTTCTCCTGGAGATTAAGTAGCAAACATCTTCCCCTCCGGAGTCAGGAAGCAATGCTAAAGTAAGGAGCAGAGCTCCCCCAAAGTGAACCACAGCCACTCTCAGTGACAAGGGCCTGAGCTCCTCCGATGATAATGGCCGAATTCATATTGGGGAAGCCAGCATGACAAGCTCCTCCAGGAGAACCAATGGCTCCAGACTCAACACTTAGGAGAACCCACAATGCCACCACTCTTCCTCTCCATGTCTCTTTTTATGCTGGTAACTTTCCTCAGGTGGGCCATCTACACTCAGTACCATGCTGATTTAATTTAGCTGGTGTTAAATTGCCCACCAGATTTTAATCCATAACACCCACCAATCACACACACACAAACTCACTGTCATTCCTTTGGTCATTGCAACTGCAACAACATATGTTCTAGAAAATCAAGTGCCTAAAGTAATGAGATGTTCCTAAGAATAATTTATGGGAAGAGGGCTGAGAAATGTCTGCTAACAGTATTGTTCTGCTTTCTTAATCACCTTAGTTTTAGTGCCTTACCAAATCCTAAACAGTGTCTGGTGTAGAAAACTGTTTTACTATCTTCAAGAATAAAATCTTAGTCTTTTGCAAGATTGAGGGAGGGATAATTATCAGGCTATAGAGTGGGAAAAGCATATGGGAATCTGACTGCTTATAAAACACATTTTTCAAATAGTTCCTACTTTTGCCTTTTTAGTCACCTCTGCTTCCAGATATATCTACTATGAAATTTTTGCATCTTTTATGGTATCATCAGATGTCTAGTCTTTCCTATGGCTGCTTTGGATCCCTTTCTCAAGTCAGCTAGTCATGTGTCATGTACAGCTTCCAGAATATTTTTCTTTTAGCTTCCCCTCTCACACTCTTTGCTTTATGTTTATGTCTTTATAAATACACTTGTGTTATTTTAATGAAATTTTGGGAAAAAGAAAAGAAGATATGTATGTCTGTTCAATTTGATGTATTTTTTCCCTGTGAGTTCACGGGAAACTTTCTATAACTTGAAGAACTGTCAGAGAAGCTTCATCCTTCTAGAGAGTTCGCTAGAGAACTGCCAGACAGATTCTCAGCTATTACTTTTATGACTTGGCCTCCTGGGAATACTAACAGTAGGCTGGAGAATATTATTTCCTGATGAGTTGGGGGAGAACTGCAATATAATTTGGGTTTATTTTTTAAATTGGCACAGTTTTATTAGAAATTATCTATCTATCATCTATTTATAGTGTGTGTGTGTGTGTGTGTGTGTGTGTGTGTGTGTGTGTGTATGGGGAAATGAGTCTAGAAACATTGAAGTATTTGGGGTAAGTTAGTTCTTTTGAGGATACTCATTCAATTTTTTTGGGGGGGGCAGGCTCTCACTATGTAAGGCTGGCCCTCAACTCACTGTGGAGCCCAGGCTGACCTTAAACTCACAATGATCCTCCTGCCTCAGCCTCCCTGAGTACTGGGATTATAGGCATGCACCACCACACCTGGCTCATTCTATTTTAAGTGCAAGCCAAAATACAATGCTTATTCCACATGAACATCTCAATCATCCTTCCTCATACATTCTCAGAAAATACGCAGGGGAAAGAAAGCCTCTATCTGCTTATATATAGAGAAAGCCAAATGCTCCCTCCCATATTAGCCCACAGAGGACTTTCCTTACTATCTTTTGCATCCCCAGCCTCCAACCCACCTGTCAGAGAATTGGACTGATCATTTTCATACTTTCTGTTCTTATTTAAGCATTTACTTTTGTATTATTTAACTTCTTTTTAGGAACAAGTTATAAACTTTGGCCCTACAGCAAAGTGAAACATGAAATTAAATTTTTAAAAAGCCCAAACCATGTTACTGATTTTAGTGATCAGATTTTCATCGTCTACTATCCTTTGTAGTTTACATGTCATATAAATATGCTAAATATAATGGCTGTTATTGAGAATCACAAAATCACTGTAATAGGTACATGTTACTATATGTATGTCCAAAACCAAATTTAAATTTTTTTTAAAGAAAATAGGAGAAAACAAAACAAAACAGAACGAAAAAAGTGAAAGAAAACAGAATAGAGTCAAACATAATATAGCATTTCAAAGCAGAACACTGCAAGCTATACAGGTTTTCAAAACATAACAACAGGAGATTAACAATGGTTACCCTAGTGTCTCTTGCTTTCTTCAAAATGGTTGTACATACATTTACAGACAATAAACTCAAACAAAACAAAGTAGCATAAATCCAGATAAAAGAGAATAGCATTACAGGTCTTCAAGTTGGATAATAAGAAATGAGCAATGGCTACTGTAGTGTCTCATTTTTCAAAAGAGTTGTTCCTATCTTCTCGTTTACTGCTTTCAAATAGTAGGAAAGGGACTTAAACCAATTAAATCAAAGAATAAAAGCACCATTGGATTTCAGAACCATTTCTCCATATTTATCAGGAATTTTGTATCTTACTGAGTCTTTCAGTTTCTTACACTAGGGAGGCAATGCGGTGTTTACATGTGTGTTTGGTTTATTTCACTTATGAGTATGGTCTCAAGTCGCACCCATTTACCTATAAAAGCCTCCATGTGATCATTTTTTATAGCTGAATAATACTCCATTGTATAAAAGTACCACATCTTCTTTAACCATTCCTCAATTGATGGGCATTTGGCTTGTTTCCAAGATTTGGCTATTACAAATTGTGCTGCAATAAACATAGGTGCACATACATCACTGTGGTAAGATGATTTCACTTCTTCTGGGAATATGCCCAGAAGCAGAATAGCTGGGTCAAATGGGACTTCCAGTCCTAGCTTTTTAAGAAACCTCCAGACTGACCTCCACAGTGGTTGCACCAGTCTGCACTCCCACCAACAGTGGAGAAGGGTTCCTTTTTCCCCACAGCCTCTCCAGCATTTATTGTTGGTGGTTTTCTTGATCCTGGCCATTCTTTCTGGAGTGAGATGAAATCTCGGAGTTGTTTTAATTTGCATTTCTCTAATGACCAATGATCCTGAACATTTTTTCATGTAT